>NMUG010002789.1:0-15537 GCA_002855965.1 Monotropa hypopitys
AATAGATTAGATCACTTAGTTTAAAAAACAGTAGCTAGAAGAAGTGTCATGTTTTTGAGGCGGTGGGATACTTCATGGTATGATGGTAAATTTTGTGGTTGCTTCGATTAAACATAATTTTTATTGTATAGGTTTATGTTAGATGGTTTTATGAATCAAATCTAGCGTATCCCGGTCCGAGGTCCAATACGTATTTAGAGTCTTTGGGGTTTTGAAACATTTTACACTTCGTTGATAGGATTGTATCCTTAGAAGAATTGTTGTAGCCAATTTAATTCATACCTCTATTAAAAATGTCTTTTGATTTCCATTTATCAGCACTTATAATTTAACTTATCTAGTTTATTTGTTTAACAAAATTGATAAATCATGTTTAGCAGTAATTACGAATAATCACTTATTTAGATTGAAGGAATAATTGTGGTTGATATGCCCAGGAACATTAGGATCTTTGGATTCATCTTCTTTTTTCCATAGATGATGAAATGAATGTTATTTTTGTAATGCAAAATGTGTTAGATGCCATTTCAAATGGTGGTCAAATGGTGCTAACAAACCTCAAATTATAATACACTTACCAAACAAAAAGGAGGTTCCATTTTGATACCTTGTCTACTTCAGACACAAGCCTGTAGAGAATGACAAAAAGATGTGGAGTAAGTGTGGGGATTTGACACAGTTAGACAGTACCCAGAATGACCTGGATACCTGCAACAGTGATCTATGACTACAGTTAAACCAAAAACTCTGTCAAAGGGTCTCTCTCAATCCACTCAGTCAGTGATCAATTTGGTTACTGTCTACTCCATTTTCCAGCTTCATGGGGAGAGAGTAAAGATTCTCATATTCGTAGAACCTCACAGACGGGAGAGGTAATCTTGTTGCCATAAGCATCGATTCACTTGCTATAACCATATTCTTCGAGTCTTTCACAGATATTGGGCAAAGAAAAGCACCTGGATGTGATGCAGGTCCCTTCGTGGAGTAGCCACATGCAGTATCTGATCCTTAAATCCAGATCACAGCATCCAGCAGTGAAAGACAAGAAAAAGGACCAAACTTCATGCAGAATTTGGCCATGTATTCCTCCTTTTCTGCACTATGTACCTTCCAAATATGCTAATTTGTTCTACTGGTGATGACATATCGGCATCTGTCATTTTATCAGAACTTGGGAATCTTATAAATGGAGCATTTAAACATTTGCTAGGTACATGTCACAAGTTGTTGAATTTGATTTGATTGACTGTACAATGTTTGACTCTGATTGTTCTGCGTGTTGTTCTGCTAACCTCGAAAAGCAAATTATGGCACCATAATTCTACATATACTATGTCACAATTTTACTTTCAGCAAATCATAAGTCAAAGAAAATTAAGTTAAAGAAAATTAAGTTAAACGATGTTAAATGATCTTGGGTAAAACTCACCTCAAAAGCTAGCTGTTGAAGTGATGGTGCACTCACACTTATATACTGCACAATATTTTAGTACTCAGGCGATGTGGGACCTCGCATTACACCCTTCCTCACGCGCAGCGTGCTCATTCGGCAACACCTACCGCATGCAGGTCAGGGATACGCACCCTACCCACCCCTGCGATACTCCGACTCTGATACCATGTTAAATGATCTTATGTAGAATTCATCCCAAAAGCTAGTTGTTGAAGTGAGGGTGCCCTCACACTTATATACTGCACAATATTTTAGTACCCTTTACACTTATATACCACAATATTCTTGAGTTTCAAGCAACACAATATCACCCTTTACATAATTTCCTTTAAGAGTAATATACAAACAGAAAATCCCTACATATTTTCGTACTGAACAATGTGGCTCAATGTAAGTGTTTCAGTTTCAAATACACAAGCCATTAAAGCTGCTATTTACAAAAGTGTCATTCCCACATCGTTAGGTTAGTAATTTATTTATAACCTATCTGTAAGATTGTTGCCCAACTTGATGGCCAACATCTGGTGGTGTAGAAGAAGAAGATGTGAGGGCGTGCCAGGAGAAATGGATCTCTAAGGGTAAATAAGAAAAGCACCTGAAAATACTAACTATATTTCTTTCAAGCAATTGAGAAACTCGAACTAAAGTTACAAAGGTTCGTGGGGCCTTGAACAAGGACTTCCACAGTTAAAGAAAATTACATAGAAAGAGAAACAGAGGTAAAAGGAGATAGAGTAGGGAAGATATAGAAGATCACCATTGAGGCAGAGGGGAAGAAGAAGAAGAACGAGAGAAATCGACTAACAGCTGGGAGTTAGGAACAAAATACTAAATTAATACTGCTGCAGACAACATTGCTGGTGCGTGGACCTCTTGAAAGTTCTCCCAGGGTCTCCTTTTATAGCCTTTCTTGAGCTTTGTAACTTCCTAAGTGTAACTGCCCATTCACAGCATACCAACGTTCCACCATTCGAGCCTTCATATGAGAATATCCAAATAATGGCCATATTTATCCGAAATATAACCACCCACTTTCTTTCCTCATTTATCTTGGCTACACCTGAAATTCAAATTAACCGCCAACTCCCTATAATTCAGGAGAACAATATCTTCTGAGTAAATTCGGCTCATAATCATTAAATCTGAATTAATCATGAATTCCAATTCCTCATTTACCACGTGGATAAATTATGGTATAAACATTGCCCCCCATAAACTTTATTTTTAATAAAAGTGAAGTTTATAGAGAACATAAATTTGTTAAAAGGGAGAGTGATAGTAGGAGTTGATAATATAGAATCGAATCCCAATTAGCGTTTATCTATCCACGTGGCATGACACCAACAGTTATGGAAATGCATTCTTCCGCCTACGCCCAAATAAAGGGGTTTAAGAGACATAACCGAGGGTTTCAAATTTTAAATTAGCTCATCTCTCTCTCAACCTTCATCCCTTATCGCCATAGTCGTAGCCCTATCACGCTCAACAATGGCCACCTTTCGATCAAACGCTTATGTCGAAGATGAAAACAACACGGGTAATGTAATGAAGAAACTGATTCTTGAGCACAAACCTGCCCTTTGTGAGGAGATTCTTCTCCAAGTACCTGATCAAGTTGATCCTCCTTCCTATTTACCCAAATATGGACTTGGCCCTTGCTTCAAGGACAACTTTCCAGATTTTCTAGATAGATATTACCCCCATGATATTCCCCTTCCTCTGGCTCGTTCTACAGCAAGTTGGGTCCCTGATTGGGAGAACTATTCCAAGTCGAAACCCTTTAAGGTATGGGTCACCTCCCCTTTAGAATATGATAACGGGTTGATTAGGCTTGAAAAAGTGAAAGGGGGTGTTTGGAAAAAGGCCGGAATTTATCATGCCATACTCTTGAGTCGCGATATGCCGTCTCCCAACACTGCTCTACTCAGTGCTCTTGCCTTTTTCTGGTCCTCCAGCACAAATGCCTTCCATCTGCCTTGTGGCCTTATGACGCATACCCTTCAGGATGTTGCCTTCATAACCGGACTGCGCCCCATGGTATTGAGGCTAATGATGCACTAGAACCTCCTAAAGTAAGCTTTGAATATCCCAAAAAGAAGGATATTACCTTTAATTATTTTCTGGAGCAGAATGTTATAGCAGATGCTAAAGTTGAAGTATTTGAAATGAAGCATATTGCTTTTTTAATCTACTGGATGAACAAGTTTATCTTCTGTAGTAGCCCTTTGATAATTACCAGATACTATACGGATTTGGCCAAAGCTCTCTCTATTGGTCAAGAGATTGCTCTGGCCCCAATTTTTCTTGCTCACTTCTATCGATGTATGAAGGAATTGGTGGATCATAAGATTTCTACTTGTACCGGACCCTTATGGCTTCTACAATTCTGGGCTTGGTCATATTTTTCTAGCTTAGCACCTGAAGAAATGCCTGAACAAAAGCAACAAAAGAAATCTGGGAATATATCCTTCTGTGGCATGTATTTGAAATCTCTTTCTCCTAGGGAACATTCATTTGATGAATGTTTCAAATATTTCTACTGCTTTGCTGAACATCCCCGTTCAGATTTCTAGATACCTTTTAGCAGAAATTCTTCTTGCCCTGATTGGCTTGAAACTCCCACAGAAGAATTATCACTAGAAGATCCAGTTCAGAGAGAAGTATGGACTAGCTTCTTGATAGCTAGGGATCTTCCCTATGGGATGGGTTCCAATGGACCCAACAACAAATGCCGAGTTTAGTATTACAACCCAACTCAATGTGCTAGACAATTTGGGTTGGCTCAATTCATCCCTATCCCTCCATATCAAACCATTAACTCTGCCCTCAGTGAGAGGATGTTATTGACTTTGGATGAAACAAAGCATCTCATGGAGAAGAATGCCACCATAATTTCTACCCGATTCAAACTTGTTCCTTTCTATGAACTTCCTCTGACCACTCTGGCTTTTGACACATGGTGGAAGAAAACTTACTTCAGTCAAGTTTCTGAGTCGATGAAATTATTGCTGAGAAGGATTTCTCCTTTAGCTGCACTAGTGTCAGTCCCAATACTCAAAGAAGTTAAACAAGAACATCTGGCCAAGAAGGCAAAGGCCAAGTCCAAAATTGTCTCACAAAAGAAAGGTACGTTTTCCTACGCTGAAATATATCGATCTATTCTTAGTTTTGAGACCTTCAATAAATGCAAATGGGATCCTCGTAAACCAGAGATAATGGAAGAGGCTAGGAGAAATAGAATGATTGAAATTGAAACTAGGTAGAGAGACTTAGCTGCTGCTGCCTGGTGGAAAATATTCCAATCCACTCCTCATGGACAGGACATACCTTCTCTTGAAGAATTAAAAAAATCTTTCGGAAAAACCATTCCCCCAACGCCTGATACCTCATTTGCTATTGCTAATACATTAGCATATGAAGGTATGTATGAGCTTTATCCAGAACATAAAAGGGTCACAGTCGTTAAGACCGATGCCCCCCATGGGAGATAGAAGATTTTTATAAGCATGGGATAATCAGGGTTATAGATTCTACTGAAAAAGATTAGAAACTGTCCAAATAACTTCATATTCTCCTACCGGGGATACTCTTTTATGAACTGATGTCTCTTCTTTCTAGATGCTATTGCCATAGTAGATTCGTCTGACCAAGAAGAAGAAGATGATGAGGATGATGGGACAGAAGAAGAAGACGAAGAAGAAAAAGAAAAGAAGGCAAAGAAGGTTCCAATTCGGAAAGCCAAAAGGGCTTTGGTAAAGGTATCCTTATCATTTCTCCTTTCCTTGATCATGAATTACTTGTAGTTAGATTTCTGTCCTTGTTGGAGCATATATTAGAACCCCTCAAACTCCTCCTTTCTTCATTTCTGAATATTATTGACCTTATTCTCCTTCCAGATTGTTGATACCAGAGGATCAAAAAGAAAAAGGTTGCAGTACCAAGAGCAATCTGATGAAACTGGGAGTAAAACCATTTCTCGTTCTGAGCTGAAAGTTTCCAAAAACACGGTTGGACTCCCAAGCACTATTGAAGCTGAAATTCCGTTAAAGGAGAGTGTCCCTTTAGTGGTAGGAGGATTGGCTGTTGGCGATCTCCCAGGCATTCTATCACAAAGATCTGCCATTCCTGTAAGTAATCATGGCGCGGAAGTATTAGGACAAACTGTGAATTATTCCTGATGTAACACTCTTGATTTCAGAGTATCTTCAAAGGTTCTTGCATGGCTTCCCTAGTTCACTCTACGGCTGTCTCTAGTAAAGTCAAGTTGAAGCCAAAAGAGCTTCTTAACCGTTTGAAAGAGAAACTGAAGAAAGGAAACAACAATAACCAAATATCCACTTCTTCCACATCTTCAGAGAGTATCCAGAAGGCTCCATCCACTGAAGAAATTTCTAAGGCTAAAGATGTGTTAAAAAGCTCTTGTAATCTCGATTTTGAAGCAATGATCCAGTCTGATGCTCTGGTCCTTCTGAAAGCTGCTTTAGAAGTCCTTACTTCTACAAAAAATATTCCAGATGTTCCTCAAGATCAGTTGAAGCCCTTCAAACTGGCACTGCCCTCCCTTATCCAAGATTATCACAAAAATACCACAGAGATCCAGAAGATGAAAGGTAAACAATTTCATTTTGCAGGTTTGGGGAATGCGTTGATGTTGGCTATGGACAAGATGGAGGACTTGCAGAATCAGAAAGAACAAGAATCTGCTCTGAAGACCCAAGGCCTTGAGAAGGTCAAGGAGATTCAGGCCAACATAGCCTTGTTGCAACAACAAATCGTCCAACTTCGTACAGATGATGCTGATCATGATGTTAAATTGCAGAGAATTATTAATGACGAAAAAGAAGTTGCTGCTGCTACTCAGCCTCTAGTGGAAGAGCATGATATCCTTAGTGCTGAGATGTCTAAGTTAGAGGCACAGATTGACGCTTCAGTGACTAGCTTGTCCGCTTGTATGGCCCATTGGAATCAATTCAAGGTTGATGTCTTGGAGAAGTTGTGAACTTCTCTTGTTTTATGACTTCTAATTTTTAGCGTAGTGTTTGTTGAAGAACTTCTTGAGACTTTTTAATTTTCTGTGAGGAGACACATGTGAATTTCTTGGACCTGGTGAAACTTTATGGCTTTGTAATATAACTCCTAGTATCTATCATTTCCCACATAGTAGGATGCCATAATTTCAAAAACTTGCCATTGATTGGATGTTTATGCACTTCACCATCTAAATCATGGAGCACATACGTACCTCCCTTTAAGATCTGGGAAACTTGAAAAGGACCTTCCCAAGTAGGGGACCATTTGCCAAATTTGGGATCCTTCTTCTCGAATGGTAGGACTGCTTGCCAAACCAAATCTCCTCCAGCAAAGAATTTCTCCTTAACTCTTTTATTATATGCACGAGCGACTTTTTGCTTCTGAACTACCAAATGATCTAAGGCAGATAGCCTTATCTCATCTAGGTCTTCTAATTCCATGAACATTGCCTGATTATATTCCTCATAATCTAGGCCATTTTGAAAAGCAACCCTGGCTGACCTGATGTTTACCTCCATCGGTAGAACAACATCATGACCATAGGTAAGAGCATAAGGTGTAATGCCAGTGACTGTCTTTTTTGAAGTTCTGTATGCCCACAAAGCGGTTGACAATGCTTCATGCCATATTCTTGGCTGATCCTCCACCATTCTGCTGATAATTCCTTTCAAAGTCTTGTTGGTGGATTCAGCTTGCCCATTTCCCTGGGCATAATAGGGTGTTGAGTGTGTCATTTCTATCCCAAATTGTCGCATGACTGCCTTAATTTTATCTCCAAAGAAAACAGATCCCCTATCGGCAACTATATGTTGTGGGATACCAAAACGGTGGATAATCTTTTCTTTAAGCATAGTAATGATCTCCTCTTGTGAGATCACAGTCATGGGTATAGCCTCAGCCCATTTGGTAAAGAAATCAATGGCCACAATAATGTAAGTATGCCCTTTAGAAGAAGGAGGGAAGATTTTACCAATTAAATCCATAGCCCATCCTCTGAATGGCCAAGGTTTTATGACTGACTTCATTAGGGATGCTGGAATTCTTTGAACTAGTCCATGGGCTTGACAAGGTTGGCATCCCTTGGCAAACTGGATACAATCTCTAAGGATGGATGGCCAGTAATAACCATATCTCCTTAACAACCATCTCATTTTCCTTCTAGATTGATAGGCTCCACAAATGCCTTCATGAACTTCTCCCATTACCTTTAGAGCATCTCTAGACCCCAAACATTTGAGTAGAAGATCGTCTTCCAAACTTTTTCTGTAAAGCTCATCTTCTATCAACACATACTGGATAGCCCTTTCTCTGATCTTCTTAGTTGAAGGGAGGTTTAGATACTTGAGGAACGTAATAATTTCGCTCATCCAGTCATTTTCTTCTTCCCCAATGTCAGAAGAGAAAACTTCCAAAGAAGTACTTCTTCTTGTTACAGAAGGCAAGCTCCTTCTTCGAACGGTAATGGTTCTCCTATACCATCCTTGAGGAATCTTGATTCTAGTAGCAATCTGTGCCAGTTCGTTTGTCTCTTGATTAAATCTTCTAGGGATATGAAGAAGGCTGGCATCATCAAATTCGTCTAACAATTGTCTGGCTACCATATAGTAAAGAGCTATTTCTTCACTATTACATCTGTAGATGCCCCTAATTGGTTGATTACCAATTGAGAGTCCCCAATGACTCTTATGGTAGATGCTCCCATTTCTCGTAGGATTTCCAATCCAATAATTATTCCTTCATACTCCGCTTGATTATTTGTACATTGGAAATCAAATTGAAAAGATAATTGAGTTTTAACTCCGGCAGGAGATATTATGAGGATTGCACAACCAGAAGATATGGCTGTCTTTGACCCATCGAATAATAATTGCCAAGGAGTATATGAAATGGTAAAAACATCTAAACCAATAGCTTCTTCATCAATGTCCAAACATGGATGATCTGCTAGAAAATCGGCCAATGCTTGTCCCTTCACTGCTTTTTGAGGAATGTACTGGAAGTAAAATTCCATCAATGCTAGTGACCATTTACCAATTCGGCTGAGAGAGTAAATATTTAATTAAATCAGTCTTGCAAACCAAATAAACCAACACAAGCATCATATAGTGCCTAAGTTTAATTGCTGAAAAGTACAAGGCTAAGCTCAACTTTTCCACAGGAGAGTATCTACGTTCTACAGCAGTCAACAATCTACTGAGATAGTATACTGCTTTCTCCTTGCCTTGTTTATTGTTTTGAGCTAATAAACTGCCAATAGAGGTTTCTGATGCTGAAATATATAGCCGAAGAGGTTTCTTCTTGATTGGAGGCATAAGAACAGGATGTTGAGTCAGATACTTCTTTATAGCTTCAAAGGCCTCCTGATGGCAAGTTTCCCATTCAATATCTTCTTCTCTCTTCAGCTTCAGAAGTTCTGAAAAAATGTGAACTTTCCCGGCCATATTAGAAATGAATCTTCTAATGAAGTTAATGAGGCCGAGAAAACTCTGTAGCTCTTGCTTGCAAGACGGGGGCTTAGCTTCAAGGATGACCTTTGTTTTGTTCTGGGGTACTTCAATGCCCTTTTGATGAACCAAAAAACCAAGAAAATTGCCTGCAGAGACTCCAAAGGCACATTTCAGGGGATTCATCTTAAGATTATTGGTCCTTAGACGCTCAAAACTAGCCTGCAGGTGTTCTAGATGCTGTTTGAATGAGTCTGACTTGATCACCATATCATCTATGTAGATTTCCATGAAACGGCCAAGCATATCATGGAACATGGAATTCATTACCCGTTGATAAGTTGCCCTTGCATTTTTAAGCCCAAATGGCATAACAACCCATTCAAAGGCTCCCAAAACTTCTGGACATCTGAAGGCTGTCTTGTGGACATCCTCTCTTGCAATATATATTTGATTATATCCAGAATGACCATCCATGAATGACAGTGCCTTATGACTGGCTGCTCCATCAACTAGAACATCAGCAATAGGCATAGGATATTCGTCTTTAGGAGAAGCCATGTTAAGATTGCGGAAATCAATACAAACTCGCACCTTTCCATTCTTTTTTATGACCGGAACAATGTTGGAAAGCCATTCCACGTATCTGGTTGGCCTTATAAACCCAACTATTAGGAGATGTTCCAATTCTTCTTTAATCTGCAAATTTAATTCTTCAGACATTCGCCTAGGCGCCTATTTGAATGGCTTAAAACCTTCTTTGATAGGGAGTCTGTGCTCCACAAAACATCTTCGTAGCCCAGGCATGTCTTCGTATTTCCAGGCAAAACAATCCTTATTTTTGCGAAGAAGATCAGCATAAGCACTCTTAACTATTTCTGGAAGGCGCTGGCTTAAGTAAATAGGCTTTGGATGATCATCTGTGCCCAAGTTTATTTCTTCTAAAGGATCTTGCACATCTGCCTTCAGATCATCTAACTTTTCTGGTGGAGCTTCCAAATCTTCCAATTGGATAACATCATCTGAAGGTATAGAATTTGCCTCCAAGAATAATTCGGCTGTTAAAACCGAATTATCTTCTAAATCCAATGATCTTAGGTTTTCTTCTGTAATATGTGCAATTAAGCGATCTAAAGCAACCTGTAAAGCTACCATCTTCTTAGTGGATGTTGGCGTCTGATTTATGGGAAATAGCTTGAAGAAGTGGAGTGCTCGGCCTATTGATCTCTGTAAGGAGAGGGCCGACCAACTGTTTGTAGATGGCTTTGAGTTCGTTCATTGAAGATTATGGTGACATAACGATTGCTGTAGGCTTGCCATATTTGTCGATCCCAGTAATCCTAACTGGGCTGATCTCATTGTCATAGAGTTTGGCATCTGCAAGATTAGAAGAAGCCAAAAAAGGCCTTTTGTCTGCCCAAATTACTTCTACATCATCACCATGCCAGAAGATTAAGCATTGATGGAGAGTAGAAGGGATAGCCATGCATACGTGTATCCAATCACGACCCAACAGTAAATTATAACTCGAACGAGCATTAACCACAAAGAAAGGAGTGCTTAGAATTTTTGTTCCCACTTGTAAATTTATAATAATTATACCTTGGGCTGTGGTAGTGCCTCCAGCAAAATCAGAAATCCTGGCGCTGGAAGGTAACAAATCTTGATCTCCTTTACCCAATTTAATGAGCATGAAACGGGGCATGAGATTAGAAGTAGATCCATTGTCCACCAGGATACGATTAACAGGAATCCCATCTAGATGACCCTGAATATAGAGAGGACGTAGATGCTGGGTCACCATTGGATCTGGTTTTTCGAAAATGACACTTGCCATAGGGGATGGACGAAATTTAGCAGGTCCATCTTTAAGAACCATAATAGATGGAATATGAGCTTCAGAAACATCTGAGGAAGATGCTTCCAACACTGGAGGAACAACAACGGATTTGATGGAATTGATCTCTGGAGTATCGCCTGAAACCTCCACATCACCAATCATAGAAGATGAATGTCCTTCTTTGGCCATAAAAGAGGTGGGAAGAACAAATACCATATTACATAGTAATTTGGCCAAAGAGGATGTAAATTTTGTGATAGGGGTCTCGTCCTGTACCACCAACATGGCATCTGAAGAACAAACGTTGACAGAATGAGGGTTTGTTAAGATATCCTTCCATACAGGCTTTCGTGCTTTGGAAATCTCAATAGAAAAAGATTCCCCCTTACTAAAAGTAGATTTTTGAACCGGACGATATTCCATATCAGACTTCTTCTGTTTATTCTGAAGCGCGGGGTTATGCCTTGGGAGAATAAGTGGAGGGGTAGGAATCCCTTGTGCCAATCTCTCAGCCTGACGAATCCTCTGTCTTCTTCGTTTTTGAGATTTTGTTAAAGGATTTTTAGGCTGTGGGAATTTGGGATGTCTAACTTTGAACCAAATATTAGGAGGAACAGATCCAAGTGGCTTGACCATCCTAGGCCTGTTTTCTTGTGGTGCTGTGATGATCAAATATGACATCCGTCTCTGAACTTCAGGGATGGCAAGTTATAAACGGCTGAACACAGAAGCACGTTTCTGCTGAGAATGTCTAGGAGAAGGTGATAGAGGTTCTTCCCTTGGGTGCTTAACCACCATACTCTATACGCGTCTTTGTTTCTCAGGTCTTCCACATTCACAACAATGATGGACAGATGACTTCTTTGGCATAGAAGAAGATCCTCTACGACTTCTAATGACTTTCTGATCCCACCATACCGGAGAATGGCATTTACTAGGAGAATCATCATAATCACTGACAATCTGCTTTCCCCTGGCTGCTCGTGAAGGAGCTCATAGAGAATTTTTTTGTTTTAGGGCAGTCCTAGGGGCATCTCTCATGTCTACCTGAACCATATTGGCACCAAAGTCGACGGGAAATGGATCCTTATCCACTGCCATTTCTTTCTTTGCAACTTCAGGGATTTTGAAATCCCCTTTATCAATCCCGTCCTGAATGGCATTCCTGAAGATGATACAATTGACAGTGGTGTGGTTCCAAGAATTATGATATTTGCAATACTCATTGCCTTTGATTTCAGCAGAAGATGGAATCTTGTGACCAACAGAAAAGCGTAGGAGTTTGTCTGCCATGAGTTGGTCAAAGATTTCTTCTGCCTTTGTGATGTCAAAGGTGTATGCCCTGGTTGTCTTAGGTGAAGCCATGGATCCTTGAGCTTTCGTGGGCTCCACTTTGACAAATGCTTTACAAGCGTATGGCTTTTCGTTGACGATTTCTGCAACTGCCACTTATGGATTATCGTCTTTCTCCGCAATAGCCACTTGATAATTGGGGTCCCTATAATAGGTTCCCTTAGAAGCATTGCGGCGATCCAAATCTTCTATCAATAGTTGTTCATAACGAGTGGCTCTTGCAGCCAACTCAAACAAATCTTTAAAAGCTACATCAACAAATTTCTTTTGTAGCTCCAGGAATAGGCCATTTTGAGCTAGACGCACATACTCAGTCTCGGGTAAAACTACTTTGCACTTAAAGCGAGTAGTTTTGAACCTAGTGATGTATGTCTCAGCAGGTTCTCCAGACATTTGGTAAAGCCTAGATAGATCTGCTAGAGTGACCTCCTGTTCAGTTCTGTAGAATTGTTTGTGAAACAATTCTTCTAATTGGGAATTAGCAGGGAGATTTATATACCATGTGAAAGCAGTTGCAGTAAGAGAATTAGGGAATAAACTCATTTTAAGAAACTCATTACTCGCTACTTCTCCACACTGAACAGAAAAACGTGCCACATGCTCCACTGTTGACTTTGTATCTTCTCCTGAAAATTGAGAGAAGTCTGGAACCTTGTATCCCTTAGGAAATTCTACTCAGTCAACAGCCTCGTTATAAGGTTTTTTGTAGATAGGCCTCCCAAACTTCTGCAAAGAAGGTCCGAATTGGTCTTGAACATACTCAATGACCGGTTCTTTGCTAAGAAGAGTGGGATTGTAAGGAATAGGAGATGGAAGTATCCCCTCAGGAGATATAACATTAGAGGTGGAAGCAAAGAGAGGATTGGGATCTTTCCATCTTCCTGCGCCAGGGTGAGAAGCTGCCCCCATTTTCAATTTGCCACCTACTTGGACCTCCTTCTGCTCCCCTGCATGGTTAAACTGGGAAGAAGACGAAGAAGCCTGGTAAGGGGGTAAGATGACACCCTGGCGACCGGGTATCTTGAGTTGATCATTGTTGGTGCCATTTCCAACCACCACAGAAGTGACTGGAGTTAGTTTTTCATGAAGAAGAACTATAATATCTTTGATGGATTTGGTGAATTTATTTGTGACTCCTTGATTTCCTTCAAAGGCCCAATAATGGAATCAGTGAGTCCTTGGGATAACTCAGCATTTGTCTCTAGAATCATATCTCTCATGCCAACTGCAACTTCTTGTAAATCTTCTTGTGAAGCTGCAACAGATTGGACTTCTGGGGCTTCGAGTGAGTCTTCACCCGTCCCCGTGCCTTTAGCTCCTCCTTTCTTATCTTTTCCCGCCATGTGAAACGATCTTCAACTATGTTATGGGTCCCACCGGGCGTGCCAAAAAATGTTGCTCAACTTGATGGCCAACACCTGGTGGTGTAGAAGAAGAAGATGCGAGGGCATGCCAGGAGAAATGGATCTCTAAGGGTAAATAAGAAAAGTGGCTGAAAATACTTACTATCTTTCTTTCAAGCAATTGAGAAACTCGAACTAAAGTTACAAAGGTTCGTGGGGCCTTGAACAAGGACTTCCACAGTTAAAGAAAATTACATAGAAAGAGAAACAGAGGTAAGAGGAGATAGAGTAGGGAAGATACAGAAGATCGCCATTGAGGTAGAGGGGAAGAAGAAGAAGAACGAGAGAAATCGACTAACAACTGGGAGTTAGGAACAAAATACTAAATTAATACTGATGCAGAGAGCATTGCTGGTGCGTGGACCTCTTGAAAGTTCTCCCAGGGTCTCCTTTTATAGCCTTTCTTGAGCTATGCAACTTCCTAAGTGTAACTGCCCATTCACAGCATACCCACGTTCCACCATTCGAGCCTTCATACGAGAATATCCAAATAATGGCCCTATTTATCCGAAATATAACCACCCGCTTCCTTTCCTCATTTATCTTGGCTACACCTGAAATTCAAATTAACCGCCAACTCCCTATAATTTAGGAGAACAATATCTTCTGAGTAAATTTGGCTCATAATCATTAAATCCAAATTAATCATGAATTCCAATTCCTCATTTACCACGTGGATAAATTATGGTATAAACAAAGATTAATTGTAATTTCCCTTACTTCAATGTTGTGATTATCTATATCTGTGCGTGTATATATTGCCATCTAGGTAGTGGTGTTCTGGGGTCCAGAGGAGAAATCTAGTCAAGACGTGAAAAATCATCAGTACTAGAAAGGCAAGGTTCTCGGCTTATGATTGGATGTGGAAGAACAAACTAACTAAGATTCCAGATGAGAGCACCTAATCATGGATTTATATTATATGCACCCATATCAATCCTAAACTCTGCTTGGGCATTTTTTAAAATAATTTTTTAAGCTTTATGAACCATTATAAATTCCTCTCCCTCAAGTACATATGATCTTCAACCTCTTCTTCTCAGTTTCATGCTCTTTAAAAGCTCATTTCTTTCTTCGTAGAGCTGATAGTACAGCCAGGACTGGGTAATCTGCATCTTGAGGTTTAGATCACTATTGTAGTTGTTGTGTCTAGTCCTCGGGATGCAGATTACCTCTTCCTCGCTTGCAACTGGATATAGATTATTTATTGCACAAGAATCAGTTATTTCTTGAGTTTGTTTATACATTTCCCCTTATATTTTTGCAGGTCATTCATTCCTTTCGATCTATGAGAATCATTGAATCCATTTGTCAAAGTTGGAGACTGGATGCATTAATAACACATCATAGCAGGTCAAACACAGCCATTTTTTCTTTAGTAGTATTTGTGGTGCATACACAAGATATGTCGTGTTTTAAGATTAATAATAATAAATAAATGAGATTTAGAATAAATTTTTGGGTTTAAGAAATGATTAAGAATTTTGGGGAGTATTAAGAAATATGATTAAGAATTTTAGAAATATTTTGAGTTTTGAGGAAGGCCTTAAGAGTAGAATAGAAGCTGATTGAAGATTTTTAATAAGTTATAGGGGCCAAAGTAAAAGGATTAGAATTTAAGGTGGATTTTGTAATCTAAAAACAAAAGTTAGATTGTACTGTGTGTGTGTGTGTGTCACGTATTGATGTTAGGTGGAAGAGGACGAAATGCTACGTGTGTGTATACATGATACGGTGGTTTGCATGTAATGAGGTGTTAGTAGATAGAGATACATGTGTCATTGAAGGGCATTGCATGGGTTGTGTTGTAAGGATTGAAGAGGAGACGATGTACAAGTGTAAGTAATGGTCTGTACAAGTGTTGAATCTAGGAAGCTCCGTATGAGATATGTATATACTGTTGAGTTCATAACAAAATTCATTCATTTTATAATTGGATTGACTGAGAATGAGTTGCTGAATTGGGAAATTTGTGAGAGGAATTAATTGTGTAAGGAACACTCTGAGAAATTG
>NMUG010002790.1:0-15535 GCA_002855965.1 Monotropa hypopitys
AAAGATGTTGTTACTTTGTTTTTTATTGTAAAAGCAAATTGATTGTCTATGATAAGTATTTCAACAGTAATCTGCAGTGCAGTGTTTATATGCCTCTCTCCATCTCTCCATCTCTCCCTTTCTCTCGGTTGATTAAGTGCAGCAGGTCTGTCAATTATTGTGTGTGCAGGCCTTGGAAATGAATTGCTTAGCAGATTAATTGCCATGCAGCAAGAATGATACCAAAGTCAATAGCAATATAAAGAAATGCCCATTGAACTGAGATGAACAGTAAGTACTGTGGTAGAGTAAATCCGGATTAGCCACGTGGCATGTGGATTCAGATTCTTTGCACGGATACCCAGAACGGGAGAGGAGTGATTGTGCATCCGTTGTAATGTTTTTTGTCCGTATATGGCAGCGCGGTACATAGTAGCACGGCGTATGGCAACGCGGTAATATATTGTGGATTCCTTAGGATCTGGCCAAACTATGAGTCAATGGAGAATCTGTGTCTAGGATAAGATTTAGCCAGCTACGATTAAACATCCAGATGGTGTGATGTCTTTATTAAGGACTTATAGAGGAGGACCCAGGAGGAATTAGCCACATATGTGTTTCCTAGGCCATACTTGGACTAGAGTGCAAGAGATAAGACCCATTGATGGCCCAATACCCATGTAGTACCTCAGATCAGGTCAGGCCCAATGGGCTGGGCATTTTGGGAGTGCAGCATGAAGGGTTGGGCACCCCTAGTGGCATCTCGGCATCTGGTTAGCCAAGTGCAGAGACAGCAACTCGGCTGCGGATAAGGCTAGGCCCAGTGCGGTAGCATTCGCAGTGCGGGACAGTGATCAGCTCGGCATAACATGGGCAGTGCGTACAGGTAATGATTAATGGGAAATATATTGATTATTACACGCACCAATTGTTATCAGGCCATGAATGTGAGATAAGCGTATATGAAGAAGTTTGAACGATAGAAGTTGAAGGGTTTGGAGGATTAATTGGGCGGGAGATGAAAGGTGTGCAGTCTATATTCATCCTCTCATCTTAATGAGGAGTTAGGAAGAGGGAACGACGCATTATTGACAATAACCAACAGGTATAAATGTGGATGATTACTTCCTTCTCAAGGATTGAACTTTCTAGTAACGAAACTCTACCCAATTTACTACTCAATACAGTGTATTCAGTTCTTTCGATTAGGATTAGGTTTTTCTCCAACTGAGACTAACTTAATCATCGGAGGGCCTTCAAGCCACTTGGCTAGGGGGTCATCTAACCTTTGTGATTGTAGAGTTCATTTGGAGGCATTTAAGGCGGATACCAGAGCAGGGATACAGGAAGAAGAAGGTAGTGAGAGTAGCGAATCCAACAAAGTCAAAGGTGAACACTTGCAGCGTTTTCAGAGGATTAGTAAAGGAGGCCCGAGCAGCATGGTGTCAAAGGCAAGGAAGTTGAGATTCCAAACGCTAGGCGTCTGGTTGAGAAAGAAGAGTACGTTACTATGGATGATGATGACTCCTATTCTGATGAAGAGGAGAGAAGGACCCGATCTTTGGGTTCCCAGTCTAGATCAAGATCAAGATCGATCAGAGAGGAAGACTTGGCAGACCTTGTCAAAACCCAGGCCCAGACTATTAGGCGCCTGGAGGAGGAAATGAATCGCTTGGTTCAGCAGCAGAAGCCAAAGGTGGTGAACCAAATGCCACCACCGATTGAGGTTACAGATAACCAAGGAAGGCAAGCAGTCAACACCTACACAAGGGCTGCTGGGGGCCAGTGGATGGAACTCAATGTCCTAGGGCAGACTCAGGCTGTAAACAGGGGAGGAAGGAATCCACCACCACCCTAGAGATGAAGGCGTGTGGTTAGGGGTTCCCAATAACCCAACGAGCGCCTGAGTCATACAAGAAGTCATATGAACGAAGCTACCCCAGCAAGATCAGTCGCCTCCGTCACGGACCTCAGGGATCAGATAATGCGACGGCGAGGTCCTAGATAGGCGCAGCAGAATCAGAGGGATCAGACTGGGGGCATGCCAGCACCCCTAGAAGATATAGTTGATCTGAGGAAGTATATAGATGAGCACATCAGGGGAAAGGGAACTGCCCAGGACACGGCAAAGCGTGTTGTGCAACAGATCACCTCATCTCCTCTTTCTAGGGAGATCACCTCATACAAGATTCCAAGGGGATTCACCCTTCCTAATTTCCCCAAATATGACGGGAAGGTGGATCCTATTGCACACCTGGAGGATTATTGATAGACATGCTAAATCACGTATTTAGCATGCTTATTTTGTCCTTTTTAGATGTACTTTATTATCTTTTTAACCAATCTTTGTACATATTTGCGTTTAATGTTATTTGTATAGAATTTTAGTTGTTTATAGGTTTTAGCACTTTATTTCACCATTTTGAGCCAATTTGGGAATCCAGAAACTCGAGGAGTATCTTTTACCACAATATTCACGAGGAGAACAGCAGTCGGAGATTTAAGATGGAAGCCGGAAGAGCGAGAGAAGAGAAGGAACCCAATTGGAAGTGAAGAGTGCAGCAACCGTAATCGGTTATAGCATTTCAACCGTAACCAGTTGAAGTATTTCAACCGTAACCGGTTATAGCATCTCTATCGTAACCGGTTATGACTGTTCAGAGAAAACATTAAAGGCAAGACTGCAGAAACCGTGCATAGTATAACTGGTTGAAAACTAGGGTGTAACCGGTTATGCCCAGCTAAAGAAGACCCGAAGAAAACTCAACCGTAACTGGTTACGGCATTTTAAGCGTAACCGGTTACGCTTATCGTGCACTAAAAATCTTAAGGCGACTTATTTGAGTTTTAATTGACTGTTAATGACCTTTTTACCCTTCATTAAGGGTATTAGATGGGCCAGAACGTGTTGGAAGTATAAATACTTGATGTTAGGCTTTCTAAATATACTTTTTATATAATTTTGATTAGATTCAACCCTAGGGAAGGAGGCTACCATTGTTCTTGGGAAGATTGAAGGTTTTGGAAGCTTTTGGCACTTGTGTTCTCTTTGAATCTCTTGTATTTTGGATTTCTCTCGGTAAGAACTCATTGGATCTTGATTTTATTGGTGGAAGTTTATATACAAAATCATTGTTTTCAATTTTCTTAAGTTTTTCTCCAATGGCTTTGAATGATTCTAGTTCAATGCATGTTTTTCGCATTCCCACCACCATGAGTGGCTAGATCCCTTGGAACATGGTTTTGTGGATCATTTAAGGGTAGTGAAATTGGATTTGATTTAGTGATTCACTAATTTCCCTCTAACAAAGTGTGGATCTCTTGTTAGTATTCATAGAAAATTGTCCGGAAATTACTTCGATGTTGCCACTGTAAGTAATTTTTGTGTAAGAGTTTTCCACCAATTCATGTATAAAAGAATATTTTCTGGAATATATCCCGATGTTCCCACTGTGGATATATTCTGAGTTATAGAAATTGAGGATTGGATTTAAAAGAATATTTTTTGGGGAATATCTCGATGTTATACTGTAGGTATTCCTTGAGTTATAAAGGTGAAGGTTTTATCAGAATATCCTCCGAGACTTTACCATAATGTTTTCACTTTAGTAAGTGAAGTGGTGGGTTTGTCTTTCTTGGTCGATCAGGGTGACCGTCAGCTCGGGCTGATGAACTTCCAACCTAGCTGTACAAAGAACAAACGTTAGGCTACCGGCCGGAGTCGCCGGTGAACCCTCCGATGGCAAAGTCAGGCGAGGATTCTAGAGAGAGAAACTCAAATTGACAGAGGTTCGAGTAGTAAGAGTTGTCTACCTCTCTCCTTCCCCAAGGCTTGTATTTATAGTGCTACGGCGCATCCCTGCCACGCGCTTCGGCGCGCGTCCTGTTGGGTCAATCCACCTCGTGCAGAGTGTCTGACCGAATATGTGGGCGCATGGGGGACAACCTTGCCGCCCAAGCGCATCGGGACACGATAAAGCTGCCATGTCGGCCTGCACGTGCTGATATTGTACGCAGGGATCCTGGGACACGGTCTTCGAGGAGGATTTTGTTGCAGACGAGGACCATGCGTGTCAGACCAAAACGGTCGCTGTCCTCGAGGTATTGCCGAAGCCCCAGGGTCTTAGGCCGACGGAGCATCATGGAACTCTACGGCTGGCTTGACCCCCGAGTGCTTGTTGGAGCTTACCTCCCTTTTGCTAATGATGGGCCGACGGGAGCATCATGGAACTCTACTGCCGCCCGAATCCTGTGCATACGCTAGAGTTGGTCGTTCTACGGTCGGTCGGTCATCTGGAATTCTCTTCGGCCCTTACAATAGCCCCTCAACCTTTGCGTCGGTCAGCCGAGGCAAGGTTGACCAATGGAATTCACATGCGTCGGCAGGCTGAGCGGTCGGCTAGCGTACACGAGACGACACTCCTCATCATTATTCTGAATATGGATACGTACGGTGACACGTGTGCACTGGATTGGACCGTTCACCTGGTGATTTTTACGTTTAGCATGTGCTGTTGTTGTTCCCGATAAAGTTGTCAGCACACGTCATCCTATCATTGGCGGTCTTGTCGGCTGATGCGATGTTTTGGCGCACGCCGGCGCGAGCCCCGAGAAGCAACTGTCACTTAAATATGAGGTGGACATGTGGCTGCTTGTCGTTGGTCGGTGCCGTAACTGACGCGACGTTCCACACGAGTCGCGCGATTCCCGAGGCGGTGGCCCACTACCTTTTGTCTTACCTCCCCTATAAATAGTGGAGCCTGGGAGAGAAGAAGGGTTTGCACCCTAAGCTCTCTGCCCCTTTCAATCGTTGGATCAACCAGCAGCCGTCTTCCCTTGCATCTTTCAGATCCAAACTTCTTGAATCCCAGCAGGTGAGCTTCGCAATCCTCTGTGTTTGCTTTGCACGATTATTTTTTCATTTTAATCCCCCTTTCGGATGATTTCTTGAATCGGGTGGGCTAGACTCACTGTGGTTGCTTGGTGGTACGCCTGAAGCACCGCCACGTACCGTGGCGCTCCTCCTCCTTTGGGATGCTTCACCGCCCTGTGGATCATCCCTTGGGCTGGATGCCTAATTCCATTTGTTTTTCAAACTCGCCCGACGGATCCGATGTTTCCGACGCGACTGATGGGATTTCTTTACTCTTTCTCAGATGGCTCCCAAGTGTTCGAGCAAATTTCGGGTCTGCCTGGCCTCCGGTGCCGCGATTAAGGTCTTTCGAGGGGAATATTCCATTTCTGCCGACGTTCAGATTTCCCTAGCCGCGGAGGGTAAACTGGAGCCCGGCCCGGTGCATATTCATCTCCCTATCTTGGACGTCATAGAAGGAGGGGTCAGATTCCCCCTGTATCCCCTTCTATGCCGATTCTTCTTTGAGTTAGAGCTAACGCCGTCACAGGTGAAAGTGAACACCTTCCGCATCCTGATAGGGTTGGTCAAACTGAACGAGAGGCTGGCTGAGCCCCTGACCTTTGAGGATATCTTTGGCCAGTACTGCATCGGTTATAACAAGACTTCGGAGAAATACTACTTGGGTCGACGGCCCAAGCTTGAAAAAATTATTCTTGGCCTTCCAGACTCGGACAAATATGCCGGCAACTACATGGTGGTATCCAGCAATTTTGAGCCATTGGACACTGAGTACCCCATCCCTCGGGCCGTAGGTGATTTGGGTAAGCCGACTAAATTCTGATTTGAAATTCTGTTACCTTCTCCTGATTGCATTTTTCTTGTGCAGATTCGTCCAAGGTACCATTCCTGCCGACAGACGCTACGCCCCGGCGCTCCTGGATTACATCCCGTCATACACTCACTCCCTTGACTCTCGATCGTACGGTGAGGCCTCTTCTTCCACCACAAGCCAGCCGACAGAAACACAAGAGCCAGAGATGTCTAAGTATGGACGCAAGCCCATCAACCTTGCTGAAAGGAAGAAAGGCCCTGCTACGGTGCTGAGGCCGGCGAGGCAGGCTCAACAGAAGGTTGAAGCGTCAACCACGGTGGTGGCGGCTGTGCCAACACTGCCGGTGACCCAAACGGAGTCGCAGATCTCTGTGGCAGTCGTGACAGAGACAGACCGGAAAAGGAAGGCTATCGCGGATCCTGCTCCCTCTAATACCGCTGAAACTGTCGTGTCGGCCCAGCCGTGGGTCCCTGACCTCATTTTTGGTGGTGTTCGGCCCACCTCTCACGACAGTGTGACTGAATCTGCTGACATGACAGTGGCGTTGATGCAGGTATTTGCCCTGCCGAAGGATGTGACGGCCCTGCCGAACAGCCTGAGGGCCTGCTTTCGTAGCCTGGCCATGTACCAGGGTCAGGTACGGTTTGCTTTTTGCTGCTCCTTTTCTTTCCTTCTTGTTGTCGATGATATAACCGTCGGCTTGCTGTCTTTAGGTGATGACCCATATGGTGGGCCTGGAGGAGAGACTCTCCTGATGCCTTCAATCCTACTCTCTCAGCCGAAACAGCTGCAACGAAGCGATTGCAAAGCTTACTTCGGCTCACGAGCATATAGGCATGCTAGACGGCCGCCTAAAGGACGCCGGTATCATGATGGCCGGGAAAGCTGAAGAAATGACCAAACTAAAGGCCGAAAGTGAGAAGCTCTGGGCCGACCATGCCCGTCTTCTGGCCGAAGTTGAATCTATGAAGGCCCAGTACGCTGCCGATCTGAAGGCTGCAAAGGACGCTCACACTGCCGAGCTCGTAGAACTGGAAAAAATCAACTATACCCTCGGCTATGATGAGGCTGAGCAGGTATACTCGGATCAGGTGGACAAGATCCGGGAGAGGGCATTTAAGAAGGGCTGGCTCCTTACTCTCTGGTCTGCCGGAAACAAGGATGACCTGGCCGTCATGAACTCCATCCCCGAATCTTCTTCACTTCTGACCCCGGGATGCCTGCCGGTGGAAGTTGATGAGGACGCGGCTGATCCTCCTACCGAAGGCTGAACTCTTTGCAATTCTCTTTTGTTCTATGGCCGACATGTGGCCTTTTTTGCTTGATGTAATGTGGCTCCGAACCGAATAATCCATATAAATATTTCATATTTCCATTAGTCATTCCCAATTTTGCTTCGGTTAATTTTTAGATAATTCCCAACTTTTGCTTCCCTTTCCTAGATAGGGAAGGGTACTAACTAGGGACCCTTCCCCTAGTTCGACTTCGTCGGCAATGCCGTATCAGCCCAATTTTAAGGGTAATTGGCAACCGTATCAGCTCTCCGGTCTTTCTACCGAGTGCTTATCAAATCTCGGTTCTACTACCGACCCGTCGGCAATACCACTGACGGGGGTGCTCAATTTTGAGGATAATTGGCAACCGTATCAGCTCTTCGGTATTTCTACCGAGTGCCTACCAAATCTCGGCTCTACCACCGACCCGTCGGCAATACCACCGATAGGGTGCTCAATTTTGAGGATAATTGGCAACCATAGACAACGTTTGATCGGAACAAAATTTTCATTAGGGCACTTCGGCCATTCATTACAATCAATGATGTATCTTCTTAAATTCGTGGCATTCCAGGGCTGGGGTATTGCAGTGTCGTCCATCCCCTCAAGTCTGTAAGCCCCAGTACCCACTTGATCAGTAACTCGGTACGGCCCTTCCTAATTAGGACCGAGCTTTCCATCAGAGTTCTTTTTCTTGTTGCCGACGACCTTCCGAAGGACTAGGTCATCCCTTTTGAACGTTCTAGGACGAACCGACCGGTTGAAAGATTTGGTCATTCCTTGTTGATAAGCTGCTATTCGAATTCTGGCTGAATCCCTTCTCTCTTCGGCTAGGTCTAGGTCCTTCGCAATGGCTGCGTTGTTGGCTTCTTCATTGAAAGATTGAGTTCTGATGGTTGGAAGCCCGGACTCCAGTGGGATGACGGCTTCCATGCCGAAGGCCAGGGAGAATGGGGTCTGACCAGTCGATCTTCTAGGAGTTGTACGGTAGGCCCAGAGCACACTGTGCAATTCTTCGGCCCATCTTCCTTTGGCAGCTTCAAGTCTCTTCTTGATCCCATTGCCGACCATTTTGTTCGAAGTCTCGACCTGTCTATTACCCTGGGGGTAATGTGGTGTTGAGTTGTAAAATTTGATTCTATGCTCAGCACAAAAGCTGGTGAATAGGTCTCCGACAAACTGAGTGCCGTTGTCTGACACAAAGGCATAGGATACGCCGAAGCGAGAGACAATGTTTCTCCAAGCAAACCGTTTTACGTACTTGTCTTCAATTGTAACCAGTGGTTCGGCCTTGACCCATTTGGAGAAGTAGTATGTGGCTGTTATGAGAAACTTGAATCCCCCTGGTGCCGTCGGTAACTTTCCAACGATGTCCAATCCCCACTGTGCGAACGGCAAAGGGCTAGTCAGAGGAGTGAGCTCTTCGGCAGGCTGTCGGATGATAGGAGAGAATCTTTGGCATTGATCACACTTCTTCACAAGTTGTTCGGCTTCCTCCATCATCTTAGGCCACCAGTAGCCCTGAGAGATTTCTCGGTGGGCCAATGATCTCCCCCCTGTATGTGCCCCATAGCTGCCAGAGTGAAGTTCATGGAGAACCCCTTCGGTCAGTGTGGGGTGCACATAGAGAAGATATAGTCCGGAGAATGATTTCTTGTAGAGCTTGTTGTCTGGAGATAACCAATATCGGGCTGACTTGTAGATGATTTGATGAGCAATCTTTTTGTCCGTCAGCAGAGCACCATCTTTTAGGTATGCGACAATTGGATCGATCCAGCTCGGCCCCTGGTTGATGTAGAAAATCTGTCCTTCTTCTGGCAGCTCAATGCTCGGTCGGATCAAACTCTGTACGCTGATTGTCCTGCTTTCCCTTGCTTCTGCTGCTGACGCAACTCCTACCAATGCATCGGCGTACGCGTTCTGCTCTCGGCCAATCTATTGGATGTTGATGTTTGGAAACCCCGATATCATGCTCCTGGCCCTTTCCATGTATTTTCCCATTCGGTCGTCTCGGCATTCATACTATCCGGTAACTTGGTTGACGACCAGCTGGGAGTCACTAAAGACGATCAGGCTATGGATTTTGAGCTCTTCGGCAGCTGCTAGTCTGGCAAGGAGGGCTTCGTACTCTGCCTCGTTGTTGGAGGCACTGAAGTTGAACCGAAGAGAATGCTCATGAATAAGACTGTCAGGAGAGATTAGAACTATTCCAGCACCACTACCACGGCTGTTTGAGGCTCCATCTACGAATAGCTTCTAAGAATCCACCGTGGCATCCTTCTTTATCTCTGTCATTCCCATACCATCGGCAGCTAGTGCTTGGGTGATGGGAACCGCGGGGTCTGGTCTGGGAGAGTACTCTGCAATGAAGTCGGCGAGTACCTGCCCCTTGATGGCAGTTTTCGGCTGATACTTTAAGTCAAAATTCGCTAATTCCACGGCCCACTTGGTTATTCTTCCTGATAGGTCAGCTCGGTGAAGGAGCGACCGTAGCGGGAACTCGGTCAAGACGACGATGGTGTGAGCCTGAAAGTACGGTGCAAGCTTCCTAGAGGCAATGATTAGTGCAAACGCGAGTTTCTCAAGGGGAAGGTACCTCGTCTCGGTGCTGATTAATGATTTGCTAGAAAAATAGACCAGCAACTGCTCCTGTCCCTCCTGCCGAACCAATGCCGAACTGGCTGCATGAGGCGTGACGGCCAAATAGAGATAGAGCTTCTCTCCTTCCTTTGGTTTCGCCAGTAGTGGTGCCGACGAGAGATATGCTTTTAAGTTGCCGAGCGCCAGTTTGTATTCATCGGTCCAATTAAAGTGTCATCGGCTATTTTTTCTGAGAACCTCGTAAAACGGGCGGCACTTATCTAAAGACCGACTGATAAATCGGTTTAGGGCTGCCGCCATACCAGCCAACTTCTGGACTTCTTTCAAGGTCCTAGGATCTTCCAATCGTTGGATGGCCGATACCTGCAATGGTTCGGCCTCGATACCTTGGCGTGTGACCAAATATCCGAGAAATTTGCCAGAGCTGACGCCGAAGGCACATTTTGAGGCATTGAGCCTTAGCTGATTCTTATTGAGGATGTCAAAAACATGCTCGAGATCACTCAGGTGACGGCTTTCTACCTTGGTTTTGACCACCATGTCGTCGATGTATGCTTCCACCGTATCTCCCAGCTCGGCATTGAACATTTTGGTTATCATCTGCTGGTAAGTCGCTCCGACATTTTTGAGGCCAAATGGCATTACTTGGTAGCAAAAAAGTCCACGAGGAGAGATGAAGGCTGTCTTTTCTTGATCTGGGCCGAACATGGCGATTTGGTGGTAGCCCCGATAGGCATCTATGAAACTCATTCTAGGATATCCTGTCGTCGCGTCTACCAGTTGATCGATCCTTGGCACAGGAAAACTATCTTTTGGGCAAGCATCATTGAGGTTTGTGTAATCAACACAAACTCTCCACTTACCACTCTTCTTCTTAACGACTATCGTGTTTTCCAGCCAAGTGGGGTAGTGAACCTCCCTAATGGCCTCTGCTTTTTTCAGTCAGTCGACCTCTTCAATGACGACATCAGTATGAGACACGGCCGACCGTCTAGACTTCTGAACCACCGGCTTGTGATCTGGACGTACGTTGAGGTGGTGGCTAATAAAGGAGGGATCAACGCCGGGCATCTCATATGGCGTCCAGGCGAATACCTCCAGGTTCTTCTTGAGAAGCTCCACCATCTCAGCTCACTCAACGTCGGTCAATGATGAACCGATAAGAAAGAAGCATTCAGGATCATCGATACTCAGAGGTATGGTCACAAGGTCTTCCACCGATTTGTCGGAAGCACTTGTACCGACGTCCTCAAGTACCGGCTGGTCCGGAACCTCCACCCAGTGAATTTGCTCGGGGGTAATTTTGTCCTTTGATGGCAACTATGTAATATTGCTTGGTCGTCGTTTGATCTCCTCGGAGCTCTTCCACTCCCTTATTGCCGATGTACTTGATGACCTGGTGGTAGGTTGAGGCTACCCCTTTGATACTGTGGACCCAAGTTCGGCCCAAAATGGCATTGTAGGGAGATGGGACATCTACTACTACAAACTCTATGCTTGTGGTGACCTAGCCGACCAATACCGGAAGCACTATCTTGCCCAGAGGCCAGACAGATGCCGCATTGAATCCGACGAGAGGAACGTCGGTTGGCTCGAGGTCTGTTTCTTTGAATCCCAATTTTTTAAAGAGGGGGTAATACATTACGTCGGCAGAGCTGCCAAGATCTATCAAAATCCTTCGGACGTTGCATGGGCCGATGCAGAGGGTCACGACCAGAGCGTCGTCGTGGGGGTGCTGCACCCTGTCAGAATCATTGTCAGAGAAGGAGATGGAATATTTGGATGTTATTCTGGGTTTCTTCAGCCCAGGTTGAACTGTCATGATGTCCACTGTGACCTTTTGCTTTAACTCGGCCCGCAATCTATCCTCTCGGCTACAGTCCACCATGTCGTGGATCACGTTGATTGTTCTGATCTCTTCCTTCGGTTCATCCTTCTCTGCTTCTGCCGCCGTCTTGGTGTTGTCAACGTACTCTTTCAGGTGTCCAGTCGTCACCATTTCCTCGAGGAAATCTTTGAACGCTCGGCAGCTGGCCGTCAGATGGCCCTTTTCTCTGTGATAGGAACATCTAAATCTGTCGTTGTACTTCCTTGGAGCTCCCAAACGACGCTCCGGCCATCGAAACCACATCTCTTTTTCAATCTTCCGGATGAGAATGTAAAGTGGCTCTTTGAATACCATCGTGTGAGCAACGAATTCATAAGGCTTTGGGGCACGTCGGTCACCCGCATGCACAGTATTAGCCTCTCTCCGCCTGGCCGTTGGGATGCCACTCTGGTTTCCGGAGTGAGCTTCTGATTTGCTCCTTTCTTCTTTTGCTTCTTCTAACTTGGCATGCAACTCAATCCTGGCCATGAGCTCATTCATGGTAGCGGGAGGGAATAGCATAAGGTCTTCGAACTCTCGGCTAGTATGATCCAGGCCGAGCTTGAAGGATGTGACGGCAATATTTTAGTCACACTCCTCGATTTCATTATAGAGATCCCAATACCGGGTTGCGTACTAACGCAGGGATTCAGACCTTGCTCGTCTGAGGCCGAGCAGGGAATCCACCTCTTTCTTTGGCTTTGAGCTGGTGACAAAGCGGGCTAGGAAGACCGAAGAGAGATCTCTCCAAGAGGCAATAGATCCCTTCGGTAGTCGGTCGAACCAAAGAAGTCTGACATCCCCCAAGCTGGAGGGGAATATTTTGCACATTATGGCGTCATCGCTGGAGTAGAGAGACATCATCTGTCGGTAGTGAACCAGATGAGTGTAGGAGTCGGTCTTTGGATCGTACTCATTAAATTTGGGGGCCGAGAAGCTGACAGGAGGATGTGCTCCCTCAATGTTAGGAGTGAATGGTGAACACACCAATCTTTCATGTCGGTCGTCCTCCTATTGTCGTGTCCGCTGTGATACCTCTTGCTCCGAGTAGTGGCTGCCTCCCTAACTGTCGTGCCTATGGTGTCTTGGAGGTGACCGCTCTCGAGCCTGACGGTTCCTCTGTACTAGTGGGACGGCGTTTGGACCAAGGCGATCAAACACCGGCGGCCTGTTGTTTGAGGCTGAGTGCTCTTCCCTTTGCCAGGGAGGCGAAACCCTACGCCTGATGTGTCGGTCCTCGTCGGCCCTCCCCCGGGCAGGAACCTATTCTTTTCGTCTCCCCAGCCTATTTAGAGCCGAGGGCCTCTCTTGGTAGGACCTGCTCCTGCTCTGAGAAGGCTCCTGGTAATCTCGGTTGTTGTCGGCACGACTGGGTGCCGGTACTTCCTTCCTCTTCTCGGTGGCCTTGTGCAAGAGAGTCATTTCACGTATGAGGCTGTCTATTTGCTGATCCCTCCGGCCCAGGTCTCCCTCCAACTTGCGAATGTACTGCCTTATCGTGAGCTTACTCGGGGGGGTGGACACTCGCTGGAGTGGACGCTCGCGTCGGCATTAGAGCGCTCGGGCATTCGGAGAGGAGAGTCTTTTGCTCGGACCACCTCTTTTCCCTTGTTCCTCCTAACCTCAGATTGGTTGTCCTTAGAGTTTCTGTCTTTGGAAGTCATCTTCTAGCTTGCAATGGAAAGTGTTTGGGAAAGACGTCCCTAGTGGAGTCTCCAATTGAAGTGGTGGGTTTGTCTTTCTTGGTCGGTCAGGGTGACCGTCGGATCAGGCTGATGAACTTCCAACCTAGCTGCACAAAGAACAAACGTTAGGCTACCGACCGGAGTCGCTGGTGAACCCTCTGATGGCAAAGTCAGGCGAGGATTCTAGAGAGAGAGTCAAATTGACAAAGGTTCGAGTAGTAAGAGTTGTCTACCTCTCTCCTTCCCCAAGGCTTGTATTTATAGTGCTACGGCGCGTCCCTGCCACGCGCTTCGGCGCGCATCCTGTCGGGTCAATCAACCTCGTGCAGAGTGTTTGACCAAATATGTGGGCGCATGGGGGACAACCTCGCCGCCCAAGTGCATCGGGACACGATAAAGCTGCATTGTCGGCCTGCACGCGCTGATGGGGAGTTCTTGTATAAAGAACCGGAAGAAGCCATGTATTTTCTGGATCAAATTGCTGAAAACGCCCAGTCATGGGAGATTTCAGATCCTTATGATAGAACCAGAGGAACTAGTTCATCAGCTCCCATTCCTGGGGCCCAATTTCATTTAGACGAAACTAACTCTTTGCACGCAAAAATTGCCCAACTGACCAAGAAGTTGGAATCTTTGGAAAAGAAAAAGGTGAATGAGGTGCAAGTTGCTGCCGTTAATGAAAAATTTTGCAACATCTGTGAGATGGTTGGACATCCAACCGATAAGTGTCCTGACATGCCAACTATCAAGGAGATTGTTAGTCCCTATGTACCCGATGCAATGGACAACCAAGAGGGGGGGTGAATTGGTTTATTAACTAAAATGCCCAAATAAAAATTTCTTTCTTTGTTAAGACAATTTTAGGCAAATTAGTGCGGAAGACTTAACTATTCAAAGTGTGATGAATTTATCACAAGTTCAAATATCAATCTAATTAAAGCACCAAGTGAATCCCTTATGTTACACCTCAGGTTCTTGGGGGACTAGTCCCAAGAGGTCGAGGTTTTTAGTTTTCAAGTGGTTCTAATAACTAGATTAATAAAGAGACCTGGATCAAGGAATTCCAAACACTTCAAGTAGTAGAGTGAAAATGTATTGTTTGCTCAAAATGTAATGGCAAGTAAAGGTAAAGAGGTAAAGGCAAATGACACAAGGATTTATAGTGGTTCGGTTAGGGATTGTCTAAGTCCCTAACTTTACATCCACTTCTCTTACCAACTAGTAAGAGTTCTACTATTTTACCTTTACAACTTTCGGGTAGTTGTCAAACCCTTACAAATGGTCAGCAATTTTCCAAGGCTTCTTAAACCTTTGATGAGCTTCTTCCAAAGGCGGCTCCCACCTTCTTGATGAGCTACTTCAATGGAGGCTCCCTCCTTTCTTTGATGAGCTAGTTCCTCAAGGTCTCTCCCACCTTCTTTGCAAGCTTCAAGTCTTCCTCCAAGCCTTGAACTTGACTTCAACCTTTGATCTTCAAGTCTTTGCAAGCTTGATTCTTCAAGTCTTGACTTCAATGTAGGCACAAGTGAATAAGAAATATATTGTGGAAGACAACCCCTTCCACAAGGTGAAACTAAAGCTCTAGGCTCAATAGAATGATAACAATGATAGAATGAGCTCTCTCTTAATTTGATACAAGTGTAAGGATAGAAAACTCTCTTCTAGAAATGTGATATACAAGTAAAAATTGAGAGAGAGAGTTTTAGAGAGAATTAGAGAGAAAGAATGAGACTTAGATAATAACAAAGCTTGGGCATAGTCTCAATAACATTCTAGGACCCCAAGGGTCCAATTTATAGGCTCCAACAAAAAACTAACCGTTTATGACTGTTTGGTGGCATTGTTGTAATTAAAAAGAACTTTTAAAATGAAAAACAGGATTTTTACAAAGGCCGGTATGGGACCGGTAGGCAGCCGGTATGCCGGCCGGCATACAGGCCGGTATGCCGGTTAGTACATTTTCGGCCATTTGTAAAGAGTAAAGTTTCTGGCCAAATATTACCAAATCCGGTACACAGTCGGTATGCCGGCCGGCATACCGCCCGGTATACCGGTTATGGTACCGGTTAGGGTTTGGGGCACCAAAACTTATCCAAATTGAATGAGGCTTGAACCCTTGGAAAGATAATTCAATTCTCTAGATTTTTCATGAAGAAAACAACTTGGAAAATGTAAAGATAAAAATGACTTATTTCAAAGAGACATTTTCCAAGTATTTTCTAAAAACATTTTAAGTTCAAAATAGAGAATTAAATATTTTATAAGCATGCAAGGGTCTAGGAATGTTTAGAAAGATTTTCATACATTGAAAATAATATTCCTAAGCCTCTAACCAAATGTCATTTAGTTCCTTGAATAAATAAGTATTTAAACATTAAAAATAATTCTAAGGAACATTAAATGACTCCTAACTAGTCAAAGAGGATTTAGAAAGATTTAAAC
>NMUG010002791.1:0-15535 GCA_002855965.1 Monotropa hypopitys
AAAAATGGTTCTGTTTTGATAGTCTAATTTCAAGAAAATCAGTTTTGAGCAAAACCCCTAATTTTTGGTATTCTGTCGAATTTTGGGGAAGACGACAGAAACCGGTATCTTGCTTGCGAAGATACTGGTATCTCAGTAAACCAGGCCAGTAGACCCCTTGTAACCGATATCTTGGAGGGATATCTTGAGAAACCGGTACCTTAGGTACCGATACCTTCATGCGGTATCTCGAGCATTCTACGAAACCGATATGCTGTTTTCTGTGAAACCGGTATCCTTGAAATTCCTTAGATACCGATATCTAGAACAACCTAGAAATCGGTATCTTGAGACTATATGTGACCATAAACCCTTGAGCATGAAATCGATATCTCCAGCATATGTCCAAGATACCGATATCTTGGGAATCCAAGATATCGATATCTTGAGTTTTTGTGAAAATATAAAGTTTTGGAAAATTATGTTTTTGGAAGGAAATTAATACAAAATCAGTGTATAAAGTATTATATGCTTATTGGTGTATTTTCTAGGTGATTAAAGATCCGGTGGTTATATTGAAGATTCAGCCATATTTATGTGAGTATTCTAGTCTTATGTAAATATTGAGTAAAGTATAAATTATATACTATAAAGATATATGGAGTAAATATGTTACGAAGAGATATGTGAAGTAAATCTATGAAATACGAGAAAGATAGAATATCATGAATCCTATAATTATTCGGTGAATCTCAAAGATTTTGAAGAATGTGTTGATCAAATATTATGAATATTATGCTTCCAATAGTTCGTATCAAATCTTGAAGAATTGTGAAGATTATTGAAGGGTGTGATATGGAGAATAAATGATATGAAGAAATATAAATGTGATATAAGTCATATAAATGACAATCTCAAAGAATCTCAAATATGAAGAGTGTTGTGAACAAGATGAAATATGGCGATGAGAATAATTCAATATTGAAAATATGAATATGAATCATATTGTGAATGATGAAAATGGTGATGAAAATGTGGTGATTGTAAAGGTGATTACGTACAAAACGTACGGCCATGCTCATTGGTAAAATTGAGTGTACGCATAGAGAAGTGTGACCATGCTTATTGGTAAATTTGAGTGTATGTGCCAAATGTACGGCTATGGTGAAATCCTTACAATATGAAGGATGAAATCTGAGAATCTGAGAATCTGAATCTATCAAATAAACATGTACCAACTGTACGAACGTGATGTTGTGGTATGGATGAGAATCCTTCAAATAGAAATATTATGAACTATGAATATGGGTGGTGTTGTGTAAATGAGAATTCTTCAAATAAAGAATATGGGTGGTGTTGTGTGACTGGAAATCCTTCAAATATAAGGAATATGGCAATATGATGAATCAGGAATCCCCTAAAAATTTGCTTCTCTTGCGGACTCCATTTGCTAGGAACTTGCTCGTGACTAAGTAATTAACGATGTCGGCATACCATGGGCAAGTGGTCACAGCATACAAATGCTAATCCGAGAAGGAGTCACAAATAGGGGTGGTCTCAATGATATCATGAAAAGTTAACCAGGAAAGATGATCGTCTACCACATTTTCTAGTCCTTTTTATCTTTTATATTTATATCGAATTCTTGGAGTAAGAGAATCCACCTAATGAGTCGGGGCTTGGCGTATTATTCTGTGAGCAAGTATTTTAATGCCCCATGGTCACTAAAAACAACAATAGGCGAACCAATGAGATAGGACCTGAATTTATCTAAGGCAAAAACTACGGCTAGTAACTCTTTTTCAGTTGTGATATAGTTCGTTTGATCTTCGTTGAGAGTTTTACTAGTGTAGTAAATAACACAAGGATTTTTTTATTGTCCCAAAACCACCCCTCTAGCGTATCACTTACGACACAAATCAATTCGAAAGGAGATTTCCAATCAGGAGATTGCATGATAGGTGGGGAAGTCAATATCCTCTTAAGTGTAAAGAATGCTTCCTCACATTTTGAAGTCAACTCAAAACAAACATCCTTTGCTAAGAGATTGTATAAAGAGCGCGAAATTGCACTAAAATCCCTTGTGAATCTACGATAAAAACCTGCATGACCGAGGAAGGATCTTACATCTTTTATACATTTGGGAACCAATAGATTAGAGATAAGACCAATTTTTGATTGATCTGCCTCGATTCACTTGGATTATATAATCTGGCCCAACACAATTCCCGAAGTAATCGTGAAATGCGACTTCTCCCAATTTAAGACTAATTTCTTGCTCTCAGACCTTACCAACACATTTTCTAAATGGTCCAAACAATCATAAAATATATTTCCAAACACCGAAAAATCGTCCATAAACACCTCGACGATCTTTTCTACCATGTCACTGAATATGCCCATCATGCAATGTTGGAAGGTCTCAGGAGCATTACAAAGTCCAAATGGCATATGTCGATAAGCAAATGTGCCAAAATGGACAAGTAAACGTGGTCTTGTCTTGGTCCTCAAGGGAAATTTTAATTTGGTTATAATCCGAATACCTATCAAGGAAACAATAAAAGGCATGTCCCGCCATCCTCTCAAGAATTTGGTCAATGAAAGGCAATGGAAAGTAGTCCTTTCTAGTGCATATATTCAACTTCCAGTAGTTTATACAAACATGCCACCTAGTAAAAACTAGAGTGGGGATCAACTCATCCTTATCATTCTTGACTACGGTCACTCCCGACTTCTTAGGTACCACTTGGACGGGACTTACCCACTTGCTATCCGCAATAGGATAAATAATGCCAATATCAAGCAATTTTAATACCTTGTCCCTCACCATTTCTTTTATGTTAGGATTTAAATGACCTTGTGGCTGCCGAGAGGGTTTTATGTCATCCTCAAGATAGATCTGGCGTGTGCAAAGGGCAAGGGTCTATACCTTGAATATCTGCTATCGTCCATCCTAAAGCACCCTTGTGAGTTTTCAACGCATCCAACAACTTAGTCTCTTGTACATGCCCGAGACTAGAAGAAATCACTACAGAGTAAGTCTCATCGTCCCCTAAAAAACATACTTCAATGTTGAAGGTAATTCTTTCAGCTCAATTTTGGGTGGCCCGACACTATATGCCACACTATGATTCTTAGAGACTCCTAGTTCCTCAAATTTTTGATCCCACTCACTTTGCCCTACAACATTCAAATCCTCCAAATAACCAACATATTCCAACTCCGCGAGGCAAGGAACATAGTCCTCCACCCCCGACATTTACCAAACAAGACTCAAGTGGGTGAATAACGAAATTGCTTCTACAATAACCCAAAGTCTCCACGTAGTTCACCTCATGGACCTTTTAATCGTCCTTGGGTTGCCGACACACATAAAAAATGTTCAATTCAATAGTTATATTATCAAAAGTAGGATGCACAACTCCATTCCTACAATTGATTTGAGCATTAGTTGTAGCTAAAAATGATCGTCCTAAAATGACTGGGATTTGGCCCACAATATTGGGCACCAATTGTGCATTGAGAACCACAAAGTCAACAGGGAAATAAAACTTTTCGATCTACACAATAATATCTAACACCAACCCCCTTGGTACCTTCACACTTCTATCTGCTAACTGGAGAGTTATGGACGTGGGTTGTAGCTCTCCTAACCCAAGTTGTTCGTAAACCGAATAAGGAAATAGATTGACACTTGCCCCCAAATCAAGTAATGCACGTTAAATCTTGGTGTCCCATATAGTTATGGAAATTGTAGAATATTCGAGATCTTTATACTTAGGAGGAGTTTCAGCTTTTAGGAGAGAGTTTACATTTTCGGCAAGAAAAACTTTTTTCTGAACATTCAACTTACACTTAACGATGCAAAGATCTTTTAAGAATTTAGCGTAAAAGGGGACTTGACATATTGCATCAAGTAAGGGGATGTTGACCTTGACTTTTTTGAATGGTTCATAGATTTAAGTGTGGTCATTAAACTTTGGTAGAGGCTTTAATGTTTGAGTGAAAGGTGTCGGATTAGGCTTGGCCTCTTTGGAATTTGTGTCCCTTTTTGTTTGCATGCTCAAATATTCATTAACATCTCTCATCTGTTGTTCCCTTTGCATGATTTTTAGAAGTATTGGCTTCTGAATTGTTTTGTCAATGGATTTGCCACTCCTTAGAGTTGTTCCAAATTATGCTCTTCCTATTTAAACTGTAACGATCCAAAATTTCAAAATAATATTTCCTGAATTAAATTCGATATTCAAATCCACCGATAAATCCTAGTGTGGCTTCCTTGGTTTCCGTTGTCAATTTGAATTCAGTGTTGCACTCTCCCTTAAATTGTGCGCATAGTCTGTGGTTAGTTCGGGTTGTTCCAGAATGGTTTGGAACCCCCTTTCACTGTCTTTTTTTATTCTGGTGTAGTTGCACCGGTGCAGGATAGAGATGCACCGGTTCAGATTGGTCTTGGGTGCTACTATTCAGGTTTCAGAACAGTTGCACCGATGCAGTTGATAGGTGCACCGGTGCAGGGAGGTTTTGTAATGCTTTTGTTGGGTTTTTGAAACAGTTGCATCGGTGCAGCCTTTGTGTGCACTAGTGCAGGGTGTTTCTTGGAGTTTGCATCGGTGAAAGGAGTGTTTGCACCGGTGCACATACTCACTGCCTTGTCCAGATTAAGTTTGCATCGGTGCAGAGGGAGCTTGCACCAGTGCAGGAGTCTTCTGCTGGCTTTTGGTGCATGTTTGCACCGGTGCAAAAAAGGTTGCACCGGTGCACAGTGTCCCGATTCTGTGTCATTAAGGGCAGTTTGGTCCTTTTATGTTGGGGAGTATATATAGGAGTGTATGCACGATTTTGGGCATTTTGACCCAACCCTAGGGTTGTTCTCTCTCTCTCTCTCTCTCTCTACCTCCCTAGTTCTCTCCTCTCCCTTCTCCCCTCCAATCCAAGTCCAAGACGCGCTCCAATCTCAAAACCCGAAGAAGAAACGTCGTTCTACCCATCGTGTGCTCTCCGGCAACCCACATATCGAAGTCGTTCTCCAAGATTTCGGGTAAGTCGATTTATAAAAGTGGGTTTCTTGAGTTGTGTCTTTAGGAAACATTGTTGTGCTTATCATTGCCGTCATATTGATGTATATAGGTTCTCGGGTACCGAAGATTGACGCGGCTAGGATTTCTTCGTCGGCGAGCGTTGAGGTAAATATGTTACTATCTCGTGTATTTGTAAGTATGTAGCTCACTAACGATTTCCAAAATCAAGAATTTAATGATTTCATTAAAAAGCCCTAAGTTTTGAATTAATGATCGTTTTTGGGAAAATGATGAAATTGATTCTCATTCATATACGCTCGAGTATCCTTGGTAGGATGAGAATGCGAGAAAGTGTGAATTGGGTCGAGTGTACGACTAGACGATCATTCGAGGGAAATTGGGTTGATTTGAAAAAGTTACAGATTTCGTTAGAATCGAAGAAGTAGGATACCCTCGCGACCTTGTAACGGTCTTAGTAAGCAACATTGAGGTATTGTATGGCTTGTCGGCAAATGTTAGTGTGGTTTCTTGTCATTGGGATAACCTTGGTGCCGTGGGCACCCTTTGTGTTCGATGAAACGCCCATGAGAGATAAAGGTCATGGAAATGGGTGAATTCGTCACCTTAGGTTAGGAAACTCGTTCCTAGGCCTTAGGCATGTGTTGTGGAATTATCGGGTGAACTCATCATCCTAAATTTGGAAACTTGTCCTTCGTTAGAAAATTTGTTGCTCTTGTTGGGTGAACTCGTCATCCTCGAGTCGGGAACTCGTCCCTCGTCGCAAATTCGTTGCCCGTGTTGGAAAACTCGTCTCCTTCGACTCAAACTCTAAAATCTACCAAATCTACCTATATTAATCAACCAACAAACAACAACATAAACAGGACTTGGGTATTGCTAAGGTGATCAATTCGTGATCTTCGGGCCAATTCGTGGTCATTCGAGTGTGAGGTTGGTTCTTGAATTCGTTAAGACAACTTGGATCAATTCGTGATTCACTCGTGAGCTAGTCGACCCTTGAATTCGCCAAGGCGACTGTAAATCGATGAATGGCTTGACAGTTTTCTGTGACTCAAAACTAGCCTGAGGTTGACTGTAGGACCGACCCTGGAATTTGTTCAGGAGGTTTCGATTCCCTTGTGGCCTTTTTCTAAAATGTTTCAAGCCGGGAGTTGAACCAACTAAAGTACAAGATAATAAATTCACTTACTTGAAATATCTATATATGTATATATAGAGATGGAATGAGAGTGTCCCTTGGAGAGGTTTGGATGTGGATTTGTGGATTTCACCTTGGGTGGTTCTAGCCAAGTCGTGGCTTTAGCAAGTGTTGAGGACTTAGCCAATTCGTGGCATTGGAAAGCATAAGGCTTGGAGCCAATTCGTGGCATTGGTATGTATTGTTCGTGGGCCAAGTCGTGGCATCAGTACCCTTTGAAATTAGGCCAAATCGTGGTATTGATATGCATTTATCTTGAGGCTAAGTCGGGGAAACTAACTACCGGTTGGCAATGGACTACCGTGAGGATTGTTGGTCGGCCTTGTATAGGCAACATTCGGATTGCGTGGTAGGGAAATCCCTTGAATAAGTACCTTCACTTATCTAGGTGCGGCGAGACCGAATTAGATTCGTAGAGTGACCCTTGTCCTGCGGTCCTTGATGCCTTTGGTTTTATCCTTCCGATTGAACTTTAGTGGTGCGATAGAAGGTTTGGTTTTCTTTGTAATAGTTGGTGAGAAGCGAAGGTTTGAGGTCTCTCTATTGATACGAGAGTGCGAATGACTAGTATGGTTTGGTTATGTAGACTTGAGATTAGACTTGATGACTTTGAGTGTGAATATTGGAAACACGTTTGGGTTTGCATTGTAAGACTCACCCACCTTGCACATAATCACCATGTTGCACTTACATTTGATAGTCGCATATTTGCTGGGTATTTTTGACTCAACCTTCTTTTATAGTTCTTTGCAGGTTTGCTTGGTTGGGTTGCTTGTAGCGAGTTTGGCTTAGGCTTGCTCTACTTTCTTTAGTGAGGAGCATTCTAATGTATTTCATTTTTGTATTATTATCATAATTCCCATTCTTTTCCCTTGTATCCTACGGGCCTCCCCTTTTACTTAAAGAGTTGTAATATTTTTTCTTTGCTGGCAAGTTCGTAAAAAGGGTTGTTATAATTCTATTTCTGCATGTTTGATGTAAACATTTTTTAGAAGTATGTTTTGCAATTCACGGCCCCTTGTTGTGTGGTTTGGAAAATGTGGCTTATAATCTTTCTTTTATTCCATTTCAAAAAAAATGGTTGAAAATCCAGGGCGTGACTACTGGGTATCACAGCTTTCGTTCGAAAACCTTGGAAACTTGGAGAAACTTTTAGTTTCAATGGGTTTTTCATGTGCTTTCCGTGGAGTCTTTTGATTTTGTTTGCATGCATTGAGAGTTGCATGGCATTAGTATGCCCTTGTTTGAGGCATAGAAAATAGGCATTAGTATGCCCTTGTTTGAGGCATAGATGGTCGATTTGGGTTATAGGCTGAGTGTGGCCATTTGAGGATAGGATGAGCTTCGTGTGTGGTTTCTTAGGGAGCTTTTGGTATATGGAAGTTGAGGTTCTTTAACTTATTCTTGCAATTTCTAAGCTCTTCCTTGAAGTTTATGTGTATCATAGCCTATTATTCGTATGTTGAGTATCGTTTTGTTTATGGGCTAGGATATTTCGCCGTTTGTTACTCTTATTGCCAACATGGTCAATCGTCGGAGAGGTCGCGGAGTTCAACAGGTGCAACACGAAGCCCCAGTGGGAAATGTGCATGCAGAAGAAGTAGTGGATCCGAGAACTTTTGTTAGGCAACTTGCAGAGGCCATGGTTGAGGCCACCAGAGCAGTTCAAGCCCCCAGGGCTGGAGGCGCTAGTCTTGTGATGGAATCTTTACGGGAATTTCGTGCGATGAATCCTCCAAGTTTCAATGGCGAAGGTGAACCGATGGAAGCAAGTCATTGGCTTTCCGAGATTTGCAAGGCATTGGACACCCTCAAGATTCGAGAAGATGATATGCGAGTATCGTTTGCATCCTATCAGTTGGTTGGAGAAGCGGGTGAGTGGTGGAGTTCAGTTATTGAAGCCAAGAAAGATGCGAGAAGAATGGTTAGAGTTACCAATCTGGGAGCAGTTGGGGATGATGCAGTACTTATCTCGTGGGATCAGTTCGTTTCCACCTTTGAGAATCAGTATTTTCTAGAGTCTTATCGCGAGCAGTTGCGGTTGTAGTTTGAGTTGTTGCAACAGGGCAACATGTCGATATCTCAGTATGCGATCAAATTTCAATCCTTATCTCGTTTTGCGTCATAGCTGGTCAACTCAGAGGATTGCAAGTGTCGAAGATTTGAAAGAGGCCTTTGTCAGTCCATTCGGAAGCTCATTGTGGTGTAGCGTATCCGTTCTTTCTCTATGATGTTGGAGTGTGCCAGGGCGATTGAACCTATTTGCAAGGAAGAAGAGGAGGAAATTTCAGTGTGGGAACCTCGTCGGCAGTCCATCAGTACAGATTCGATGTCATCTTCTGGCAGCATTGGAAGAAAGAGGCGCATGGATCAGTTATGTGCACGTGGTTGGCAGGATTCTCAACCCATTTCAGACGTCAGTTGTGAGACCCCGTCCCAATTAAATAGAATTTTCATAATTAATTAAATCATTAGAAATATTTTCGAATTATAGAAATTATTTGTGTTTAGATTTGGACCCTTAGAGAAATTAAGAAGCAAGCTAGGAGGTCCAGGGAAGAGCCCAAAGCCAAGGCCATTCGGCAGCCCAGGACGGTCTAGCAGGCCGGACCAACCCCATCCGGACCAGCCCAGTTCAGCCCAACCCGCCGTCCAACCGCCCGCCCGCCCCGGACCCGTGCCAGCTGCGCGGCAGCAGCTCTGCCGAGCTGCAGGGTCCAGTCCCGTCCGGAGTGACCGCCGCCTAACTTCGATGGGACAAGTCAGCCATAGGTTTCAGACTGTCCTGCAGGTGCTCAGACCTGACTTCGATGTGACAAGTCTCTGACTTGTTTGGCAGGTTTAAGGTTGTGTCCTATCAGCCATAAATGATCCCAACTACCACCCCAACCCCATCCGAAACCCTATATAAACCATCCTTTGGAGCATTCATTCTCCACACCAACCCAGCTTTGCATTCAAACTCTAGAGAGAGAGAAAACCCTTGTTGCCGACGACCCTCTGTTCGGCAATACCCAACACTTAGGAGATTTTCTGTTCGGCAGAAGTCCTACCGGACCATCTGTCCTACCCAGAGTTACCATTCATTCTTGCTCGGCCAAAGCGATTAGTAGACCAGCAGAACCCCCCCCCATCCGGACCAAAGTCCCAGAAGCATTCAGTTCAGCAGAAGCCTGTCCGGACAGCCAGTAACCTTAGGTAACCCTTTAGCCTCCGGTCATACTTTATCTTAAAGTTGTGCCCTTATTCTTGTTCGGCAAGTCCATTCAATGACTTGGCCGCACTAGAGTTGCTCGGCAGCCTCTTCTTGGCATAAACCGAAGCAGCCCAGACCCTTAGGTCTCTGTTCGGCAGTTAGGCCTTCGGCCATGTCCATTCGGACAGAACCTGTGACCCTCCGGCTAAGCTTACTTCAGCTCGGCATGTATGCTGGACCATTTCCATTGAAGTCTGCTGACCTTTCCCACACCATTTGCCGACCTCCCGTCTGCCGGAGCACTTCTGTTCGGCAAAGGGCCTCTCCGCCTTGATTTCCTTCAGCTTTTTGAGCTCGGCTAAATAGCCAACAGCTCGGGCCTTTAGCCCAAAGTCTTGCTAGTCCCCTTATTGTCCTTTTCGACCAACCGTCACACCCGAAGCACCATTTCCCGCGCAACCCAACTCTCTTTAGTGCCCTCTATTGGCAGTCCGGCAGAGTTAGATGCTCGGCAGAGCGTTGCTCCACAGAATCCCTGCTCGGGAAAGCCTCTGCTCGGCAAACTCTGTCCGGCAAAGCCTCTGCTCGGCAAGGCCTTGCTCGGTCAAGCCATAGCTCGGCAGAAGGACCCTTCGATCTAGAAGGCTCTAAACCCTTCAGTTAATATATTGCCAGTTTTACCAACCGGCCACTGTCATCCGGATAGAAGGCCTTCGGTCACTATGTTGCCAGGAGCTCGGCCAGTCGGCCAGAGAAGTCTGACCTTCCTTTAGGCCGATATCTCAGTTCGGCAGAGACTTTTAAGTGTTCGGCAGAAACCCTTAGTTGTTCGGCAGAAGCTTATATTTATATTATTTATGTTTTGTGGCAGACTTGCAGCGTTAATTCATAGGGAAATCAACCCAAGTTAAAAAGGTGAATTTTGTACATGCCCTCTCTACTCGTACTTTTGCTTACTCGTTCTCTCATTTTATAAAATAGTATTGAGGCTATTGAGCCAAGAAAAGCCTATTATGATTAACATCTTGCAAAAAAGAGAAGAACTTGTGTTAAACTCTATTATACATGGACAAACAAATGTGGAAACTGTTTTATATGATTCTCGGCACGGACCTGTCATGGCCACGGAATACGGTCAAAAACGGATAAGAGCCCGAATGCTGGGGGCAGGGGCAGATACCATGCATACAGGGACATGCTATAAGGTTGGGACCAAACCAGATGGTCATTGGATGATATCATACCACTTTGCAAATTGCGTGGTAGCTCCCCTTGTTTTCTGGTACCGTGGAGGCTGTAATTGAGTATTCGGATGAGACTGGTTGACAGTCATACAACTCGGATGGATTACCCAAAGCAATCAATATGCACTTGTTGCAGGTTCATGAATGAAAGATACCAAAAATCTGAAATGACCGGAATGGGTCAATGATACTACTTTTGAGGCTATATGAGCTACTCATATTATGTTATATGAAATGATTTTACTTGCAGGAAATAATCTTGGTTGTCCATGAAACTTGTGGGCTGGACATGTACTAAATTCACTCTAGCTTTATAGCTTACGCGTTTTTCCAAACCTCTTTTCAGAATTTGAGGAACAGGAGTAGGAGCTCTCGGAGTTGCTTTAATTATCTCTGTTTTTGGCTATCATATATATCAGCCCATGGGGCTTGTATTGTATCATCTGAGTCATTAATGAACTGATGTGGGTTTTATTTGCTAGTAATGCACTCTTTGGGTTAATTCACACTAATCCGCTATTATTCAATCTAAAATTGTTCGTTGGATCCCTAAACTCTTTAATTAGGACCTTTCGCGAGCTTGCTCGTTGGCCGGTCATGACTCAAGTGTATTTGGGTCGTGACAGCAGTGGTATCAGAGCACGAGTTTTCGGATTCCGAACAAACCCAGAGATAGGATCAAGGCACTCACTAGTACGTTAGGAATATCTGCTAACCCTTGAAGATAAACTTATTTTACTGTGAATGCGTATTTTAGCTATGTCTAGCAGCGGGAGTGACTATGCTACCAGCGACTTCCCCAACAGTGATTCCGAGGATGATCACAAGGTTGCATCATCCCCAGCAGTACCTGAAGAAGACGAGGAGCGTTACGTAGTGAGCGAGGACATTCAGGAGCGGGCACATCCCGACTCGACGACAATCACATCAAACCTCATAGCCCAGGTAGCAGTAAGATTTGAGGATAACTCAGAAATAGGAGTGCGAGCTATGGTCAACTATCACTTGCGGTTGTTGGAGCAAGCTTGTGTAGTGGCAAGGAGGTCCATCAGGAATTGGGAATTTGAGCATCTTATGGAGGGAGCGAGGAATTACCTTCTCTATGGTCATAACGATGAAGCCCCGCCCGAGGAGGAGGAAGCAACTGAGGAAGAAGAAGAAGAAGCTGAGGAAGATGAGGAAGCGGCTGAAGAAGAGGGAGAGCCCATGGAGTGGCACAACGAAGGTTGGGGCCTTGACTTTGAGATCAATCCCGAGGGCGACCCCGAGGAAGACTCGAGCGAAAACGAAGAGGAAGAAAATGAAGAGGACATTGATGTTAATCGTGAAGAATGGATCTACCCACCCTACGAATGGCCCAACTCGGATAGCGAGTAGTACTTTAGTATTCGATTATCGTAGCATCTAGCATGTTTTGATTTCTAACTGTTATGCCTCTATTTGAACTTTATTATCATGAAGTAATCAAAATCCTTTTTATATCTCTAACTATAAGGTCTTTCCGAAAGCAGAATGGTTAACACCTGCAACGGTCAAGGAAACAATCGAGGAAACGACGAGGTAGCTGAGTTACGCGATATGGTCAGGATACTGGCTGGAATAGTTCAGACTCAACAGGAAATGCTTAACCAATATCTCAACCACCCGGGACCCGTGAACGATCCACCTAACCCCGAGGAGGAAGTACTAGTCGACCTAGTCGAGCAACCAGCTAATCTTGCAGCGGTGAAAGAATTTCTAAAGCTAAAACCCCCTACCTTCCAAGGAGGAATGGACCCAGTGAGGGCGAATGAATGGATCGTGGCCCTGGAAAAGAACTTCCGATTGCTGAGGTGCTCTGATCAGCACAAGGTGGAGATCGGATCAAATCTGTTAGAAGGTGAAGCAAACCGCTGGTGGAATTTGAAGAATGACATGGAACTAGAAATGAACTGGGGGAGATTTTTAGAAGTCTTTCGCGAGAAATTTATGCCGAGGGCAATGCAAACGGCGAAGAGAACGGAATTCGAGCATCTCTTGCAACGAGGAATAATGACGGTAGCTGCCTACGAAACCGAGTTTATGAATCTTGCTGCCTATGCCCCGCATCTAGTAACATCTGAAGAAATGAAGGCAAGACGCTTCGAAGATGGTTTGAAGCCAGAAATTCGAAAAGTGGTTCGACCCTTGCAGCTGTCAACCTATGCTGATGTGCTGGACAGAGCCTTGCTAGTCGAGCAGGATGTTGAGGAATCAAGATGCTATCAAGAAAGGAAAAGGCAGAACCAAGGACCAAGAAAAGTCGGCCCGCAGAAGAAGGCAAACTTCGGAGGGAGAAGAAATGATCAGAGAAGAATGGTGAACCACAATTCAGGAGTTAGAGCACCCTTGACGTGTTTTGGCTGTGGTCAAGAGAGCCATTTCAAGAAGGATTGTCCGAGGCCAGCAACAGGAGCCAATGTAGTACCCGTAGGAGCACCCAGGATCAACCATCAGGACAACCGGAACCAGTGCCATGGAAGGGCTTTTGCCTTAGTCCCCGGAGACCCTCGCAACGATGAAGCCGTAGTGGTAGGTAGAATTCTTGTCTGTGGAATTCCTACCTATGCATTATTCGATTCAGGTTCTACTCATTCTTTTATTTCAAAATCCCACTTTCAGAAAATCGATAGAAATCTTGAACCATTAGGATTTGACTTGCTCGTATCTCAAACCATGAGCAAGGGAGTCATATGTTCATCTGTCCTTAGGAATTGCGACGTTTCCATGAATGGAACTCAAACCACAATCGACTTAATCCCCCTAGCTATGTCTCATTTCGATGCAATTATTGGAATGGATTGGTTATCCCAATTTACAGCCAAGATCGACTGCGCAAGGAAGTGTATAATCTTCATAGGATCTGGAGAATACGAAGCCAAGCTCGAAGGAGAGAAAGTCACATCACCCCCATGTTTTGTGTCCATGGCACACGCTCGACGATTATTGCAGAAAGGATGTCAAGGCTACCTTTGCAGTATTCTCTCTACTACGCCAAGTACTTGCCCAATGTCCGATATCCCCGTAGTTCGTGATTTTCCCGACGTTTTCCCCAGGATCTGCCAGGAATGCCAATTGATCGAGAAGTGGAATTTAGTGTCGAAACTATTCCAGAAAGTCAACCAATATCGAAAGCACCCTATCGAATGGCACTCGCAGAAATGAAGGAACTGAAGGCGCAGCTTCAAGAGCTAGTAGATAAAGATTTCATCCGACCAAGCTCATCACCATGGGGAGCACCTGTTTTGCTGGTGAAGAAGAAAGATGGAACAATGAGACTCTGCATCGACTATCGAGAGCTGAATAAGGTTACTATCAAGAACAAGTATCCGTTACCAAGAATTGACGACCTCTTCGACCAGTTGAAAGAAGCCAAAGTATTTTCAAAGATCGACCTCCGTTCAGGATATCACCAGCTCAAGGTCAAGACAGGAGACATAGAAAAGACGGCTTTTCGCACCAGGTATGGGCACTTCGAATTCTCAGTAATGCCATTTGGTATCACTAATGCACCTGCAGCATTTATGGACTTGATGAACCGGATCTTCACCAACTATCTCGACGACTTCGTAATCGTATTTATCGACGACATCCTCATCTACTCCAAAGACGAAGAGAAGCATGCAAAGCACCTGTCGATCGTTTTGCAGACTTTGAAGAAGAAAAAGCTTTACGCCAAATTTAGCAAGTGCGAGTTCTGGCTCACAAGAATTCAATTTCTCGGGCACGTTATCGACGAGCGCGGAATCTCGGTGGATCCTCAAAAGACGAAAGCAATTCAAGAATGGCCCAAGCCTACCTCAGTAACTGAAGTTCGTAGTTTCCTTGGACTCATCGGCTACTATCGCAGATTTATCAAGGACTTTTCGAAGATCGCAACCCCAATGACGAAGCTGACAAAGAAAGGCGAACCATTTATTTGGTCAGAGGATAGAGAAGGAAGTTTCCAAGAGCTGAAGACGAGACTCACAACAACACCTGTTCTTGTACTACCCCAGGAAGGAGAAGACTTTAAAGTCTACAGCAACGCGTCACTTCGAGGACTCGGATGTGTTCTAATGCAACAATGTCAGGTTATCGCCTACGCTTCCCGACAGTTGAAGCCTCACGAAAGGAACTACCCAACGCATGACTTAGAACTAGCCGCAGTAGTTTTCGCTTTGAAGATTTGGCGTCACTATCTTTATGGAGTCACCTGCAACTTGTTTACCGATCATCAAATCCTGAAGTATCTTTTCACCTAGAAGGAGCTGAATCTCAGACAGCGAAGATGGCTGGAGCTAATGAAGGACTACGACCTCAACATTCAATACCACTCTAGAAGGGCCAACACCATTGCAGACGCCTTAAGCAGGAAAGGTAAAGAGGAGCTCGATCATCTGCAGCTTGGACATCTCAGCACCATCGTCATAGAGCCAATCATTCTTGAAGAAATCAAGTCAGGATAAGGAAGCGACCCAAAACTCATGAAAATCAGAGAAGGAATCAAGTCGGAAAGCGAATTCATCCTCGTAGATGGAATTCTCCGATTTTGAAATCGATTATGCATCCCCAGCAATGAAGGGATCAAAAGGAAGATTATGAACGACGGTCACCACTCAAAGTTCGTGATTCACCCCAGTCAGACGAAGATGTATCAGGACCTGAAGAAGTCTTATTGGTGGATGGGAATGAAGCGCGATATAGCCGACTACGTCAGCAGATGCCTACAATGTCAACAGATCAAAGCCATTCGTCAGAAACCCGCCGGATTACTGCAGTCGTTACCTATTCCAAAGAGGAAATGGGAGGATATCACCATGGATTATGTCGTAGGATTACCGCATTCGAAGAAAGGAAATAATGTTATATGTGTCAT
>NMUG010002792.1:0-15533 GCA_002855965.1 Monotropa hypopitys
CTTAGTTTTATTTTTGGACCATAGGTATTCATTCCCGGAGTTTTAAAGTGTTTTTCTTAAGTTTAGTTTTTGTTCCAGTAGCATCAAGTGCGACTGGTAGCCCGACATTCTGCGACTGGTTGCACGGTCTTCCCTTGGCTTCATTTTTTGTCATCTTCTCGGATTCCCAGCAGAGTGGGGCGTGATCGGTTGCCCTCCATATCGGGACCGGTCGCAGGTGTCCAACCAGTTGGGCCCTTTTTGGTTTGTGGTTGTACTTCCTTCCTCTTTGGTTCAGTTTGGGCAGACCCTAGCATGACCGGTTGCGGGTCTTAGCGCGACCGGTTGCACTTCCTTCGGACAGAAAAATTAAAAACATATTTTTTTATGTTTATGACCATTTGTAGGAGCATCAAATGGTGTTTTTGTCAATAATTATCATCTATCTTAACCCTAATTTATCCTTAATGGTTCCTAAGTATATATGTGAGGCCCCGACCCGATAAATAGGCCACAAATAATTTTAATTAATTATCCTTACATTTTTAGAAATTTTTGAGAATTTATTAAAAGACTAAAAGAGGTGTTAGAATAAAGTTTGAGGCTTGAATTAATAGAATGAACTAGAGGCCAAAGTGTAAAGAAAGAGGAGTAAGGAAGCCCAAGATTATAAGCCCAACCCAAGACCCGTCCGAAACCAAGCAGGACGAACTAGCCTGATCCGGACCAACCAAACCGACCGACCCAGCTCAACCCGGACCCGAGCGCCAGCTACACGGTGGCTCTGCCGAGCTGCAGGGTCAAGTCCCATCCGGACTGACCCGCTGCCTGACTCGGATGGGACAACACGCCGCAGGTTGCAGTCTGACATGGCTCGGATCTGACTTGGATTAGACCAATCACTGCACTATTCGGCAGGATTAAGGAGGGGTCTAATCCATCATTAATGCACCTAACCTCCGGACTCCTATATAAGAAGCCACTTCTCAAGCATTCAAGGTCATGCCAAACTCCTCCGACCATTCAATTGTAGAGAGAGTCCAAGCTCCGGACACTTAGTTGTTCGACAGCCATCCCCAAGCTTCCAAAGCCCTTTACCGACCAGTCTCAGCCTTCAAACAGTTCACAACAACCTTCGGATCATCTTGTTAATCACTGCCCGGACCAGCATTCCCCGAACAGCTTCAGATCGGCAAGCCAGTTGGGAACCCAATAGCTCACTCAGGTATATCATGAATCCTTCGGTAATAAATTAATCATAGTTCTAACGTTATCTCAGCTCGGCAAGTCTACCAAAGGGCTTAGCCGCACATAAATTAGCTCGACAGGCCTCCTCTGGTTTTACCGGAGCATCTCAGCCTTAGCATTTCAACTCGGCAGAAATCCCCAGAGCTCGGCACTTAGCCAAACGGGTCTGGACTACCCTTTGGACCCTACGGCTGAACTCATTTCAGCTTGGCACACATGACCGGACCACCTTAGTACATTATTCACCCCTGTTTCAGTATGGCCGACCTCCCACTTGACGGAGCACTGCTGCTCGACAGAAGGGACTGTCAGCCCTATCTTAGTTCGGTTTTCTCAGCTTGGCTATATGTTTTCTTATTCGGACAATTGGTCCTTTGAACTTATAAACACCTTATACACATTTTCGACCATCGGAATAACCTAATCAGTGATCCCCGCACTGCCAATGCTCAGCAGTAGCTTTGTTGGCTGTCTGGCAGGCTGCCTGTTCGGCAAGACCTCTGCTCAGTAAAGTGTCCTCTGCTTGGCAAGTCCTTAGATCGACAAATGTCTTTGCTCGACATCCCATGAAACCGACAGCCTCTGCTCGGCTGCTCGGCAAGGCTTAGATATTGTGTTCTAGCAACCTTTTGCTCGGCAGCAGGACCCTTCGGTCCAGAATGTTTTTTGAACCAACGTTAAGCAGAAAGATGTATGTTCCCGAGCAGAACCAATCGGCCACTGTCCTCTAGACAGAAAGCCTTCGGCCAGGAGCTCGACCAATCGTCCAGTGGCAGTCTGGCCAAGCATGGTCTGGCATCCCAGCTCAACCAGTGCCTTAGCAGCTCGATAAGAAGCATAGAAATGATGTATTTTGGATTATATTAGCAGATTTGAGGTGATTGAAGGATATCTAAGAAGAAAGTAATCAAAGAAAAAGGTGATTCCTTATATGCCCTTGTTACTCGTACGGTTTTAACATGCTAAACATTTGTAAATGTATAATTTATGCTATTAAGCATCTTACTATATTATGTTCACCTCTCTAGAAATAAGAATAGCATGTACTCTCTTTATTACCATGGATTGGCAAAAAGGAAAGATGTTTTATGATTGAACGGCATGAACAGTGACACGGTTGCTCGCCGCCGGGGGCGGGATCAGAAACTAGCGTGGTAGGGGTAATTAGGGATCATAACTAGATGATCACAGTGATATCACGACAATGCAAATCTATTTGGGGTCGCTCCCTAAGAATACTGGTACCGTAAAGAGTAGCATGATAAGATCATATCGGGAAATCTGAAATGAAAATGGAAAATATACAAACAATAGTTAGCTCTGAGCCAAAGGATGTTTCGTGAAGGCCATAGGCTTAACTACTCAATCATATGCAATCTACAAGATTTGGGGCTATTAAGCCATTGTGATACTATGTTGAAAAAGAAAGAAAAATGGATTTGATAATATGTTGTTTATCCATAGAAACTTGTAACCTTGGCATATCTTGATTCACTCTAGCTTTATGCTTATGCATTTTCTATAACTCTTTTCAGATATCGAGGAAGAATAGCTTTGGAGAATTAGACTCCTGTTTGCACTTGATGTATTTCTCATTTTCATTTGTAAAGGCCATTATGAGCCTTAGATAGTATGTATTAGCAGAAAACATTGTGGTAATCATATTTGTGCACTCTCTGCGATTTGTTCAATGCTTCCGCTTTCATTATACTATTGTGATGAAATCCCTAAACTCATTATTAGTAGGCCTTTGCGAGCTCGCTCGTTGGACGGTCATGGCCAGTTTAGGGTTAGGTCGTGACAACAGTGGTATCAGAGCACGATTTTTCAGATTTCAAACAAATCCAGATATAGAATCAGGGCACTCACTAGTTACGTTAGAAATATCTGTTAACCCTTGGAGATGACCTTATCTATATCTATGTGCATATGTTGTAGCTATGTATAGTAGAAGTGGCAGCGATTATGCTAGCAGTGATTTCTCTAGCAGCGATTCCGAAGACGATCACGAGGTAGCACCACCTCCGGCAATACAAGAGAAGGAAGAAGAAAACTTTATAGTGAACGAAGACGTGCAAGAACGAGCGCATGTAGATTCTGTAACAATTACTTCAGATCTTATAGCCCAAGTTGCGATAGGTTTTGACGATAATACGGAGGAGGAAATTCGAGGTATGATCAACTAACATCTGCGACTATTAGAGCGCACATGTGCAGTGGCAAGAGCGTCCATTCAACACTGGGGATTCCAATATCTCATGGAAGGAGCAAGGAATCACATCCTATATGGTAATCACGACGAAGTTCAACGAGAAGAGTAAGAAGTGGCTGAAGAAGAACCCATGGAGTGGCATAACCAAGAGTGGGACCTCAACTTGGAAGACAATCCCGAAGAGGAAGAAGACCCAAGTGATAATGAGGACAAAGAAGATGAAGAAGATATCGATATAGACCGTAAGGAGTGGGTCTATCCTCCTTATGAGTGACCGAGTGACTCAGATAACGAGTAGTGTCACGCCCCGGATTTTTAAACCATTTTTTAAAGCAGTTTAAATAATAAACAGGGGATACAACTACTTGCCATTCAAATACACATTCAGTTGAATTCTTATTACATGATACATGATACAATCAGGAACTACAAGCAGAAGTAAATTACAAATGTCGTACACGGCTACAACTGAAACTGAAGTACAAAACAAAGGAAAGTACAACTGAAATGCTGTATCTACACTATCCTGTATAGAAAAAATCACTGAAACTGAGGTGGCCAAATCCAAGAAAATCCAGCAGCTGACTCCAACTCCAAGTCACCAAGCCCATCTAGCCCTGCAACACAGACTAGAAAAAGGGAAAAGAAAGAGGGTCTGAGCAAACAACAGCCCAGTTAGAAAACCTTTAACTACTACCAAGCATGCACATGCAGTGCGTGCCTACGTGTCCATAAACAAAGTACGAAAACAGTAAAGAAACCAAGTGCACGTAGTGTAAACCTAACTCAAGGCAACAGTGACATAGGTGTATTGCCAATCAAGTGGGTCTAACCAAAACCGTAACCTCAAGTGAGTATAAAAGGTATAACATCCCAAGCCCAACTGAAACAACACCTACTACTAAGGTTCAACAACTCGAAGGATCTACTAAGGATCCCAACCCAACACCATGCCAAGTTATCTAACCCGAACTCGCGTTGCGAACCACGGTAACTATCGTCATCGTTAAGTGTTGGATTCATATGGCATATTGGATATTTGAGATATTTTATTCTTTCCTTGTTACACATTACTAATCGTTCCATTCGAGTTCAATAGGAGACTTCAATGGGCAACTAGACAAGAGCCCACAAAATGGATGAGACAAGCATTTCAAGGGACAACTAGACAAGAGTCCACAATAAGCAAGATATGTGACTCAGGGACAACTAATCAAGAGTCCTCTAATAAATGACATAAGTGTTCATTCGGTGTTATCTAACACTTAGTTACTTTCACGTTTCGTTCCTTGTTTCAAAATGTATCAAGTAAGGGAATCCCTAATCAAGGCATTCCAAAGTAAGGTGGCATCGTTCGTCAAGTATTGTCAAGTAGCATAGTTACAATTCCTGACCGAAGCACTGTATACCACATGTCGTGATCATCATTATTCCCGAAGTATGGTATACCACATGTCGTGGTCATCATTATTCCAGAGGTACGGTATACCACACGTCGTAGTCATCATTATTTTCGAAGTACGGTATACCACATATCGTGGTCATCACCCAAATCCCCATTTCAACACCCGTTTAATAATATTATCGAACACTCGACGTCCCACAAGTTCAAGGGGAGTTATTTCGATTTCAACAACTCGACACACCCAAGTATTCCACTTACTTATCCTACGACAATTTCAATGTCGTTATAAACCCAAAACGCGATCTAAGGTTCACACGAGCGTTTCATCGAACGCTTGGCAGCCTTAAGCTCCAATGGCCTAGTTGCCAAATTTCAAGTCGTTCTCTCCTCACGGGAAATTCGTCAAACACGTGGTGTGCCTAATCCTCTAAAAGCATTACATCAAACAACTAGCGATCCCAAGATCACCGCTTAATTCCAACACAATGTAACCCTAAGCGACAAAGGGTAAAATACATACTATGGCTATCATCTCGAGCCTATGTAGGAGTTAAGGATTTTACCCACCGGAGCATCGCCGCAGTAGTTGCCGGAAGGTCGCCGTAAAGTCATCCACTGTACCGCCGCGATCCGAACCCATCATTGCGTAGCTCTTGAAGCACTTGTCAACGTTGATGAAGAACAAAACTCCATTGCTTGAAGTTGGAGGACACCCAAAAACCTGAAACTTGGCGGATGGCTTCAATCCATGGCTTGCCGGAAAGCCCTCGTCGAGGAGAACAACGTTTCTCCTTGGTAAATCTCCATCGGATGCTAGGAGAGCCATAAATTTGTAGAGAGAATGGAGAGAAGAGAACTAGGGAGGTAGAGAGGGAGAGAGCATCCCTTAGGGTTTGATCAAAATACCCAAAATCATACAACACAACATATATATACTTCCCCCATGCAAAATGACCAATCTGCCCTTAATGAGCCAATTCTGGGCTCTGTGCACCGGTGCAAACCTGTACTGGAATTCAACAGAAGACTTTTGCACCGGTGCAAGCTTCCACTGCATCGATGCAAACTCCCCTGCACCAGTGCAAACCTGCTCTGCACCGATGCAAACTAATCTGGTCAGAACAGTAGGTTTTATGCACCGTTGCTACTCACCTCTGCATCGATGCAAACCTCAAGGAACACCCTGCACCGGTGCAAACTTACTTTGCACCGATGCAAACACCTCCTGATGTGATATTTCAAAGCCAAACTCTCCCGGGACTTCCCCGAGACACTCCGAACCAAATACGAACCATATGGATGAACCGAGAAGGAGTTTAACACCTCATTCTAATCACCAATCTAAGCCAAGGAATCCAAGAGTTGATTAGAATTATGAATTTAAATTCCGGAAATGTATTTAGAAAATACAGGTCGTTACACCTTAACCACCTTAAAAAACTTTCGTCCCCGAAATTAACTAAGGTTAAAGGAACAAAGATCAAGACCAAGGAATGCCAAACTTGTGAAGGACACGTGTGCCACACAAAAGAATAAAAGGGACAACTCTCGATATGGTGTGCACACGCTGACACGAAAGGAACATACCGACACGAAAGGGATACAACGGCTCAATAATTGATTTCGCCAAAGGCTCAAGGGACGGAGAACCCCACAAGGGACTTGTCTCCTCAAGAACAAGAAGCCAACAATCTTCTTACAACAACATTTACAATGAGGAACGAATCTGTTCTATAAACTCGTACGCAAGTAATTTGAGCATCGTCATCTGCCACAAGCCAACAATCATATTACGGGTACCCCGATATATGAGGATATGCTAAAGACTCGCCGATATGCCAAGGACACGCCGAGGATACGCCGACACGGCAATAGGCACACTGATACGCAACTATGCCGATACGACGATACGACCGTTTGCACGAATGCTTGGCAAATTATGACTAGCGATGATACGTCATCGCACCAACACCCACGAATCAATCGAGAATGAATGCACGCGTGAATATGCTCCAGACTATTGAGCCAAGGAATACACCACACCCAACATACACATTTTAGTGTGGTAACCATATGACCTTGGTGATTTGTTTTGAGATGCCCCGACCGGTAGCTCTTCTCAAACCAATCCACCATGTCAAACATGTATCACATAACCAAGAAAATACTCACGCACCCACGCACGCCAAAATGTGCAAGTGTCACGCCCAAGCAACATGGCATGACACTAAACCCACACTAAGTCTAGACCACAATATGCATTCGTACCCAACTATTCCACGGTTAAATGGATACGCACTTCTTTGGTCCACGAACTTCTTTCCAACGATCAACACAACATTCAACGCAAAGCATAACGAACAGAATGAAAATTTCCAATTCTACTAGGACATCGCAACCAAAACTGGGACTACAAAAATTGAGTCTAGAGAGAAACAATGCTAGAGTGACAAACACCAAATACTCAATCCTCCAAACAAGAGGAATTTCCATCGGAACCAAAATGAGACGAGATCAACAAACGCCGCCCACTAGAAGATCGAAACAAAATGGCATACTACATGAGTGATTTGTAACTTGATACATAACTCGAGCGAGATACCAGCAAGGACTTCTTTGGGTTCTAATACACACCTCGTACAATAAGGAATCAATGGGACGCCATCCAAGAGTCAACAAACTTCACAACTAGTCACAAGACAAGCACAACAAAAGTAATGGGCACCAAGGGGAACATCGGTCCAATGCCCAAGAACACCAATAGGAGGAACGTTAACCTATAACTCCGTCGACTCACGAACAAAGATTGAATGAGATTTGCATTCTGAATTCATCGTTCTACGCTTGGAACCCTACAAGCCAAGTGGCCCGTGTACAAGATTTAAAATCGGGAAATAGACACCAACACACCATCCAAGGCCACTGCTCGAACTATATTCGCAACGACATACGGAAAGGAGTGGAGAAAGAATCTCTTCTCCAAAGGTGATTTCAGGATTATAGGAATATTTCTTCATGCCATCGCAATCGTACCTCCACCACGCTTCCACTGCGCTACTCTAATGCCAATACTAACAATCTTGAACGTATGGAGGATCTCACGAATCCGAATGAACCAAGGGTTGACCTCAATCGGATCATCTAACGAGAAACTACTAAGACGATCACGGCACGCACACACACGTTCCTCAATCGACTAGGTCATCGAGTACAAATACTTCTAAGGCCAACACACAACCACCGGATATATAACTTCGAACAACCAACCTAACCAATTTCACCACAATACGAATCATCTAGTCAAAGATGAGAGCGTCCTGACTCACACCTTAAGCCAACAGTTAGCCAAAAACAACTCTAACACTACAACTTAGACTTACGGCTAACCAAACTAAGGCTGTCTTACAAAAGATTATGACCAATGGGTCATACCCCTTAAAGAGAAGCATCCCAACAATCTCGGCGATACCTCAAGGTTCTTTACAAGACTACGGAAGGGCGTAAACTCAAATGGATCGGTATGCCTAACCCTCAATAGCTTCAAGGGAACTCGTGCCCTAACAACGGAAAAATAGTCAATTCTTCCAAACTTAAGAGATTCCAATAGAAAATTTCAACACCAACGATAACCAAGTCACAACAGACTGAACATACCATGCCACTAAGCCAAACTTTTCCTCTCCAAACCACAAGGTAAGGAATGAGTACAACAAGTATTTAACCGATATGATAAGATAAGGGAAAATACCGACGACATAACTAACACCAACCCACATCTCAAGTCCACTGAGGAAGGACTAAAGCGACATGCCACTACAATCAAAATTTTACCTCCCGTCCAATGGGGCAAGTAGCAACGCCAAGGTTTCCAAACGACACCAATGATTTCTTTCTCAATACGATGTCTAAAAGGGACACAAACAATTTAATCCCGCAAGAGATATGACCGAAGGGTCATACCCCTTAAAGAAGAATACTAGAAAATCTCGGTAACGCCTCAAGATTTCTACCAAGATGGAAGAGGAATCGCAACCTCGGATGGACCATAAGGCCTATTTCGCCAACAACTATACGAGTGTTAATGCCTCAACATGGAAAGACAACCAACTATGAGACTACAAAGGGTTCCAAGAGTACTACTCACAACCAAGCCAACACCAAAATTACCAAAATCCTAACACAATGTGCCAACAAGACCCAAGTTCCGCCTTACGAACAACAAGGCAAGGGGAAATCACAACAACAATCTCGAATACTTTCATGAATTTCATCTTACTACAACCACGGTCTCAATTCTAATGAAATAGAGGAGCCCAAGACCAACCAATAACCACAAAGGTATACCATGGTCACTAAGAATGAGGACACAAGAGCACCTAAACAGTGCAAGGCAACTAGGCTTGCCACAAGAGAACAACACTCAGCCTCCGGAGGATGAAAAAACTCAACATTCACGGAAGGAGACAAACATAAAAGATACCTCAAGGACACAAGGCCATGATGCGATAGAACACATCAAGCACACAGACATGACCGAAGAATAACGTAATGACCAAGAGAACCCATGGAGACTAAGTGTCTCCCCACGGCTCCAAGGTATTCGAACCTAAAGCTTTGATACCAAGTTGTCACGCCCAAGATTTTCAAACCATTTTACAGCAGTTTAAATAATAAACAGGGGATACAACTACTTTCCATTCAGATACACATTCAGTTGAATTCTCAATATGATACATGATACAATCAGGAACTACAAGCGGAAGTAAAGTACAAATGCCGTACACGGCTACAACTGAAACTGAAGTACAAAACAAAGAAAAGTACAACTGAAACGCTGTATCTACACTACCCTGTACAAAAAAGCCACTAAAACTGAGGGGGCCAAATCCAAGAAAATCCAGCAGCTGACTCCAACTCTAAGTCACCAAGCCCGTCTAGCCCTGCAACACAGACCAGAAAAAGGGTAAAGAAAGAGGGTCTGAGCAAACAATAGCTCAGTGAGAAAACCCCTAACTACTACCAAGCATGCACATGCGGTGCGTGCCTACGTGTCCACAAACAAAGTACGAAAACAGTAAAGAAATCAAGTGCACGTAGTGTAAACCTAACTCAAGGCAACAGTGACATAGGCGTATTGCCAACCAAGTGGGTCTAACCAAAACCGTAACCTTAAATGAGTACAAATGTACAACATCCCAAGCCCAACCGAAATAACATCTAATCTCAACTCAACCCACCTTACTACTAAGGTACAACAACTCGAAGGATCTACTAAGGATCCCAAACCAACACCATGCCAAGTTATCTAACTCGAACTCGCGTTGCGAACCACGCCAACTATCGTCATTGTTAAGTGTTGGATTCATATGTCATATTGGATATTTGAGATATTTCATTCTTTTCTTGTTACACGTTACTAATCGTTCCATTCGAGTTCAATAGGAGACTTCAATGGGCAACAAGACAAGAGCCCACAAAATGGGTGAGACAAGCATTTCAAGGGACAACTAGACAAGAGTCCACAATAAGCAAGATAAGTGACTCGGGGAAAACTAATCAAGAGTCCTCTAATAAATGACATAAGTGTTCATTCGGTGTTATCTAACACTTAGTTACTTTCACGTTTCGTTCCTTGTTTCAAAATGTATCAAGTAAGGGAATCCCTAATCAAGGTATTCCAAAGTAAGGTGGCATCGTTCGTCAAGTAGTGTCAAGTAGCATAGTTACAATTCCTGGCCGAAGCACCGTATACCACATGTTGTGGTCATCATTATTCCCGAAGTACGGTATACCACATGTCGTGGTCATCATTATTCCTGAGGTACGGTATACCACATATCGTGGTCATCATTATTCCCGAAGTATGGTATACCACATGTCGTGGTCATCATTATTCCCGAAGTATAGTATACCATATATCGTGGTCATCATTATTCCCGAAGTATGGTATACCACATGTCGTGGTCATCATTATTCCCGAAGTACGGTATACCACATGTCATGATCATCATTATTCTCAAAGTACGATATACCACATGTCGTGGTCATCATTATTCCCGAAGTACGGTATACCACATGTCGTGGTCATCATTATTCTCGAAGTACGGTATACCACATGTCGTGGTCATCATTATTCCCGAAGTACGGTATACCACAGGTCATGGTCATCATTATTTCTGAAGTACGATATACCACATGTCGTGGTCATCATTATTCCCAAAGTACGGTATACCACATGTCGTGGTCATCATTATTCCCGAAGTACGGTATACCACATGTCGTGGTCATCATTTCGTATCGTTTTCTCTTATTGTTGTTACCATGCCTAACCAAGGCTATCAGCCCCATCATTCCACGTCAACCTACTCGATCCCATTTCCATTCATTATAAGCTTCCAAGTGATAGATTCTAGGTTGAACGCGAGTAGTCCTCGTGGGACACATCCTCTGTATTAGAGTTCATTGGTTTCGTTGAACTACTTGCTTAGTTCTTCAATGTAAGGGGAGTTATTTCGATTTCAACGACTCGACACACCCAAGTATTCCACTTACTTATCCTACGACAATTTCAATGTCTCTATAAACCCAAAACACGATCTAAGGTTCACACGGGCGTTTCATCGAACGCTTAGCGGCCTTAAGCTCCAATGGCCACCAATCACCCTACTAATTGCCAAATTTCAAGTCGTTCTCTCCTCACGGGAAATTCGTCAAACACATGGTGAGCCTAAGCCTCTAAAAGCATTACATCAAATAACTAGCGGGCCCAAGATCACCGCTTAATTCCAACACAATGTTACCCTATGCGACAAAGGGTAAAATACATACTATGGCTATCATCTCGAGCCTATGTACACACACACATACTTAATAGGAGTTAAGGATTTTACCCACCAGAGCATCGCCGGAGTAGTCGCCGGAAGGTTGCCGTAAAGTCATCCACCCTACCGCCGCGATCCGAACCCATCACCGCATAGCTCTCGAAGTGCTCGTCAACGTTGATGAAGAATAAAACTCCGTTGCTTGAAGTTGGAGGACACCCAAAAAACTGAAACTTGGCGGATGGCTTCAATCCATGGCTTGTCGGAAAGCCCTCGTCGAGGAGAACAACGTTTCTCCTTGGTAAATCTCCATCGGATGCTAGGAGGGCCATCAATTTGTAGAGAGAAGGGAGAGAAGAGAACTAGGGAGGTAGAGAGGGAGAGAGCATCCCTTAGGGTTTGATCAAAATGCCCAAAATCGTGCAACACAACATATATATACTTCTCCCACGCGAAATGACCAATCTGCCCTTAATGAGCCAATTCTGGGCTATGTGCACCGGTGCAAACCCTCTCTGCACCGGTACAAACCTGCACTGGAATTCAACAGAAGACTTCTGCACCGGAGCAAGCTTCCACAAACTCCCCTACACCGATGCAAACTAATCCAGACAGAACAATAGGTTTTGTGCACCGGTGCAACTCACCTCTGCACCGATGCAAACCTCAAGGAACACCTTACACCGGTGCAAACTTACTTTGCACCGATGCAAACACCTCCTGATGTGATATTTCTAAGCCAAACTCTCCCGGGACTTCCCCGAGACACTCCGAACCAAATGCGAACCATATGGATGAACCGAGAAGGAGTTCAACACCTCATTCTAATCACCAATCTAAGCCAAGGAATCCAAGAGTCAATTAGAATTATGAATTTAAATTCCGGAAATGTATTTAGAAAATACGGGTCGTTACAAGTAGTATTTTAGTACTATATCACTCTCTGGCATATTTTGTCGAATGTGCCCTGGACACATTTAGAAATTCGACTTATCCACTTATGATGAACTCTAGTTATTTTGAATTAATCAGACTCTTTTCCATGTTTTTAACTATGAAATCCCTTCTAGCATAATGGTTAATACTTGCACCAATGGTCAAAGGATTGGTCAGCAAAACTACGAGGTGGCAGAGTTACGTGATATGGTTAGGATGCTAGCCGAAACTATCCAAACACAGCAGAAATGATCAATCAATATTTCAATCAAGCAGGACCCGTAAACGAGCCACCCAATCCCGAAGAGGAGGCATTGGTCGATCCGATTCAGCAAGTGGCCAACTTTGCGGCAGTAAAAGAGTTCCTGAAGCTGAATCCCCCTACTTTCCAAGACGGGATGGACCCCGTCCGATCAAACGAGTGGATTAATTGCAGCGCTTGAGAAGAATTTCCGTTTATTGAGGTGTTCCGATCAGCAGAAAGTAGAGATCGGATCATATCTGCTTGAGAGAGAAGCAAATCGGTGGTGGAATTTGAAGAATGCAGTAGAACCCGAGATGAATTGGGAAAGATTCCTTGAAGTCTTTTATGAGAAGTTTATGCCAAGGGCAATGCAAATGGCAAAGAGAATGGAGTTAGATCATCTCAAACAATGGGGAATCATGACAGTAATAGCTTACGAGACTGAGCTCACAAATTTGACAGCCTATGCACCCTACCTAGTGGTATCAGAGGAGATGAAGGCTCGACGATTCGAAGATGGACTAAAACCAAAAATTCGAAAGGTAGTTCGACCTCTTCAACTATCTACTTACGCTGATGTCTTAGATCGAGCTTTGCTAGTGGAGCAAGACGTAGACGAGTCCCGACGCTACCAGAAAAGAAAGAGACAAAGTCAAAATCAGGGAGGAACTAGCCACCTCAAGAAGCCAAACTTCGTAAAGAATCAAGGAAGAAGGAATGAAAAGAAGGCCGATACCGCCATGCCCGACTTGCGGAAATCCACATTTTGGCGAATGTCGAGCAAACACCTGTTTCGACTATGGTCAGAGTGGACATTTCAGAAGAGAATGCCAAAAGCTGACTAAAGCAAATACCGTACCGATTGGAGCCCCAAGAAACAATGCTAACCACCAAGGAAACTGCAACAACAACAATCAACGACAAGGGAGAGCTTTTGCACTCATCTCGGGAGATCCTCGCAATGAAAAAGGAGTCGTAGCAGGTAGAATCTTTATCTGCGATATTCCCACCTATGCACTATTTGACTCAGGATCCACGGACTCTTTTATTTCATTATCGCACTCAACAAAAATTCCCAAGAAATATGAACCCTTAGGGTACGATTTGTTCGTAGCCCAACCCATGAGTAAAGGCGTCCTATGCTCTACGATTCTTAGGGATTGCGAGTCATCTATGAATAGAGCCTTATCATCTATAGATCTTATCCCTTTAAACATGGTACACTTCGATGTTATTATTGGCATAGATTGGTTGTCCAAATCTAATGCCAAGATTGACTGTGTTGGAAAGTCTATCACCTTTGTTGAATCGAAAGGTTGGGAGTCCGAACTTAAAGGAGAAGGAGTTGTTTCACCCCCTTGTTTTGTATCTGTTGCCAAAGCCCGTCCTCTTCTACAGAAAGGATGCCAAGGGTACCTCTACAGTATCACCTCGACCAAATTGAAGAACGCCTCAAAGGAAGACATCTCAAAAGTATGTGACTATCCCGAAGTATTTCTAGAAGAACTGCCAGGAATGCCCATTGATCGATAGATGGAATTCTCCATCGACCTTATGCCAACCACACAACTGATTTCTAAGACCCCCTACCACATGGCGCCAGATGAATTGAAGGAATTAATAACTCAACTGCAGAAGTTCATCGAAAAAAATTTCATCCGATCAAGCTCATCACCGCAGGGAGCACCAGTGATGTTCATTAAAAAGAAAGATGGAACTATGTGCATGTGCATCGGCTATTAGGAACTGAACAAAGTCACTATCAAGAACAAATACCCTCTGCCCCACATCGATGACCTGTTCGACCAACTGCAAGGAGCCCGAGTATTTTTAAAAATCGACCTACGTTCAGGCTACCATCAACTCAAAGTCAAAACAGAGGATGTTGATAAAACCACTTTCCACACTCGATACGGCCACTACGAGTTTCTAGTCATGCCATTCAGAGTAACCAATGCCCCACAGCATTCATGGATCTAATGAATCATATTTTCACCAACTATCTCGACGATTTTGTAATCATATTCATCGACGATATCCTCATATATTCGAAGAATGAAGAGCAACACACAGAGCACCTATCTATCATTCTACGAACCTTGAAGGAAAAGCAACTTTACGCAAAGTTCAGCAAATGTGAGTTTTTGCTGAAGAGTGTCCACTTCCTTGGGCACATCATCAACGAGCACAGCATCTCAGTGGACCCACAAAAGATAGAAGCAATCTCAAACTGGTCTGCACCAATATCAGTCACAGATATTCGAAGTTTCCTAGGACTTGCTGGATACTATCGCCGGTTCATTTAAGACTTCTCAAAGATCGCCATACCCATGACGCATCTTACACGCAAAGGAGAACCATTCGCATGGACAAAAGAGAGAGAAGGATGCTTCCAAGAATTAAAGAGAAGGCTCACAACCGCACATGTGCTTACGCTACCCAACAGAGAAGAAGGATTTGCTGTCTACAGCGATGCTTCACACAAAGTATTAGGATGCATCCTCATGCAACATGGAAAGGTAATCGCTTATGCCTCACTACAATTGAAGGCTCACGAGAAGCATTATCCTACACACGACTTGGAGCTTGCAGTAGTACTCTTCGCACTCAAGATATGGCGTCATTACTTATACGGAGTTGCTTGGGACATCTTCACCGACCATAAGAGCTTAAAGTACGTTTTCACAT
>NMUG010002793.1:0-15531 GCA_002855965.1 Monotropa hypopitys
AAATTCATTTCTAAGCTTTCCATTAATTTTCTCTTGAAATTGCACTGACCGGTACACAGCCGGTATGGGACCGGTGTACCGGCCGGCATGCCGGTTACCCAGAAATTGCACAGATTAGACAGATTTTCAACATATTTCGAATGATAAAAACATTAACTAAACAACTTTATTTCCAAAAACTTATTACGTGAAACATGTAGTAAACATCATAAACTACAACCCTTATTAAGATTTGGATCAATATTTCATGATTTGGGGCTGATTTGCTCAACCGGTATGCTCAATTTTCAGTCACCTCATTTACTTTCCGCACCTCTAATTGCTCAATCTTTTAGGAATTGTGAGAGATCTTCACATGAAGATCCTCAGGCACATGTTACTTCCCACTTGCACTCAGTTGACTTGTGTTACCACTTTTGGTCCTGTCATTGGGATCTGAGATGTCCCATGTCTGTGCATTCTCCAAAAGATGTTCAAAGTAGTCTAAAGCCTCCTTAAGGTCCTTACTTAAAATGTCACGACTTGAATTTCCGAAATATCTAAATTCAATTCTTTGGTATTGAAATATATTTAGGGGAGTTTTAAATTGGTTTGGACCCCTTAGTCTTGGGTTTCTTTCCTCGACATAGGATTCAGACGATAATGAGATGTTTTGGTAGGTCCTAAAATCACTAGTTTGATCCTTAGAGACGTTTGTGGCTTTGCGGAAGACCACGACGTGGCCTTAGGATGCTTATTCGATGTTCGGGACATGTTGGAAATGTCCGGGGTTGCGTCGGGAAGGTTTGGGAAGAGTTTGAAGTCATTCCGGGCATTTTCTAGAAGGCTCGTCCGGACGACGGGTTGGTTTTGTCCAGACAAAGGTTACAGAATGTGGGGTTTTGTTCCAGGAGGCTTCGTCCGGACCATGGTGGTGTTCATCTAGACAATGGTGGGTCTTCATCTGGACGACAGGGTCTCATCCGGACGACGGTAACAGATTTTCGATTTTAACTGATGGGTCACGCGTTTTGGCTCATTAAAAACATTTCCTCTCTCTCTCTATCCCGAAAATGCTCTTCCTTCTCTCTAAAAACCCTAAACACTCTTCTCTTCTTCCTCAAATCCACTCCAATACACCAACCTCTTGAAGATTTGATCTTCACAAACCTTCTTCTCCTCTCCTCCCTCTACACGACTATGGTGGAAGATCGTCCATCGGAGGAAATTCCCGCGCTTAGGATATTCAAGGTTCATCGAGTGAAGAAATGCCATTCACAAACCTTGGAGAGGTTGAGGAGATCTACGCAATGATGGGTTTGGATCACAGCGGTGCGGAGGAAATTTTTCGGTGACTTTTCCGGCGATGCTCTGGTGGGTAAATCCTTAACTCCTATTGAGTATGTGTGTGTGTGTACGTAGGGTCGATTAAATGACCATAGTTGTGTGGATTGCATTTCATAACCTAGGGTTTTATTGTAGTTGAATTGAGCGGTGATCTTGTGCCCGCTAGGTGTTCGATATAATGCCCTAGGGGTTTGTGTGTCCAATTGATGTGGTCCTAGGATTGTATTATGGTCAATTGAGTCTAAATATCACTCGAGGTTAACGTGAGCGTCACATGTTCGATGAAATACCCACGAGAGGGATAACTTGAGTATTCGGTGACTTGTGGGAGGATTGGTGGCCATTGGAGTTTAGGGTCGCCAAGTGTTCGATAAAATGCCCGTGTGAACCTTGGATCATGTTTGGGGTTAGCGTGACATTTGAATTGTCGTAGGACCTATATGTGGAACGATTGGACACGCTGAGTCTTGAGAATCACGATAGGCCCCTTGGAACCTAGGGACACCATATGTTTAGTGATGTTTCCAATTGGGCATTCAAATGGGATTTGGGTGTCTAAGTCCCTCCCTTCATATTTTGGTAGACTTGGGCATTCCTTGCCCCGTTGTGATAGAGTGTTGTTTTTTTGGAACCCTCGATCGAGGTTGAATGGTCTTGGTGGTTGTCTCCCTTGGATTTGGCCAAGGTAGAGCAAATGATTGAGGAACTAAGTAAGTAGTTCAACGAAACCCATAAATGTCAAATATGGAGGATGTGACCCATGAGGGCTACTCGTACCAAATCTCGAATCTATCATGTAAAGGGAGATGTGATCAAACACATTGAAGCAGAACATACAGTCTAGATGGACATGGAATAATGACTCTCCCATGATACTAGCATAAGCTAGGCTACGACTAGTGATCGAATGTGATGACCAACGATATCATTGACTAGTTTCTATGTGGGAATGGAATTGATTGTAGGGATTCTCGGCATAGTTAACTTTTGACGATAATACGAGAGTGGACTTGACTAGGGACTCCTAGGATAATACTTGTAACAATGATACATGGATTGATATACTTTTATGCAGGAATGTACTTGACTAGGGATTCCTGACATGGTCACTCCATCTATGACATTGTGCACAATGTGGGCTACGTGAGCCCTCCCAATGGCCTTTGGGGAAGACGAATTAGGATTGGATAGTGTTTTGACGAGCCACTATACCAACATTGCCCTATTGACATTACGGTAAAATTTGGATGAATACAGAATGTACTTGATCTTTAGGGATTCGGAGATTTATACCACCTTAATGAAATTTGGATAAATATGGGATGTACTTGATTGTTTGGGATCCCGGGATTTATCTAAAGTGATGATAAAACACTTACAGAATATACTTGTAATGGAATTCCGGATTACATCTCAAATGTAGAATGAATGAATCAAATGAGAACTCACACATATGATACCTTGAAACGGAAGTGGAATAACCTATGCATACTTGTGTGGACACTTGGTCTAGTTGTCCCTTGGATAGTATTTGTTTATGTTGACTAGTTGGAGTCATATTGTAAAGAATGGATATGTACTTACAAGTGTGAGCAAGTATTGTGATAAGAATGGTAGGATACCCAGAACGTACTTGATTAGGGGTTCCGTGGTTTGTCCATATTCATGAAATCAATGAATAGAAAGATAGAAAGTAAAGAAGGAAATATCTCAATTATCCAATATGGTATGTGAATCCAACACTTAACAATAATTATAGCTGGCGTGACTCGCAACATAAGTTATGGTTAGACATCTTGGCACGACGTTGGTTTGGGATCCTTAGTAGATATTTAGTGTCGTTGTACCTTAGTAGTGAGGTTGGTTGAGTTGAGATTTGAGGTTGTTTCGGTTGGACTTGGGATATCGTACCCGTTGTACTCACTTGATGTTGCGGCTTTGGTTAGACACTCTTTGTTGGCAACACACCTATGTCACTGTTGCTTTGAGTTAGGTTTACACTACATGCACTTTAGTTTCCTTACTACTTTTGTATTATTGCTTGTGGACACGTAGGCATGCACCATACGTGCATGCTTGGTAGTAGTTAGGGTTTTTTTCACTGAGCCGTGGTTTGCTCAGACCCTCTTTCTTTTCCTTTTTTTTAGTCTGTGTTGCAGGGCTAGACGGACGTGGCATTTTGGAGTTTGAGTCAGCTACTGGGTTTTCTTGGTCATAACTGTTCCAGTTTTTCAGTTGTAGTGCTATAGTTACTGTTGTACCCTTTTGTACTTGTAGTTCTTTCTTTTCACAGTAGCAGTTATAGAAGGCTTGTACTTGTACTTTCTAACGCTTTGTATAGTTCATGTATTGCTACTTTGTACTGCTCTGTGATGTAATGAGAAATTCAACTGATTGTATCTGGATGGTAAGTAGTTGTATCCCCTGTTTATTACTTAAACTGTATTTCAAAAAAATGGTTTGAAAATCCGGGACATGGCATAAAACCTCCCCATTGCACATCATCTCAACAAATTGCCGTGTCTTGGGAGAGGTCCTCTCATAGAAAAAGCTCACAAGTTGCCACAGCTCATAGCCATAGTGGGGAATGGAACTCAACAAGTCCTTGTATCTCTCCCAACATTGATAGAATGATTCATTTGGCTTTTCTGAGAAATTTTGAATCTGTTTTTTCAATGCAATTGTCCTATGTGCTGGGAAATGTTTTTTGAAAAACTCTTTTAGAAGGTCCTCCCAACTTGTGATCGACCGTGGCCTCAAGGAATTGAGCCATGTCTTAGCCTTATCCTTCAATGAAAATGCGAACAATTTAATGTACGTAAAATCCTCTCATTGGTTATGCTCCAACATCATTTTGATAATCTCCTCAAATTCTTTGACATGGAGATAAGGATTTTCATTCTCCATGCCATGGAAATGTGGTAGATGTTGCAGCAAACTAGGATGGATAACAAACTCCCTAGCTAGGATAGAAAGAAGAATACATGAAGGAGTAGTTGTCCTATAAGGATTCAAGTAATCTCTCATGGTTCGTATTTGGTAATGTTCATGATTACTCCTCATATCTTCTTCCACATATTGGTCATTCATTCGTGGATGATTGTGTCCATGCATTCTGTTTCTACCGTTGTTCATTGGGGTGTTTTGAGGATTAGGTAGATTGATAGGTGGAATTTGCATGTTATTTTTTGGGTGAGGTGTATTATTATGAAACTCCACATTCTGATGTTCAAAATGTTCCTAGAAATTCAGATCTGTGATAAGAGGATCAGAATTTCTACGAACAAGTCTATTTGTTGAACCTCGATTCCACATTTTCAAAGATTGTTCCCCCTCTCTCCACTCCAGGAATCAACAACAATTATGTTACCACTACTCTTACAAACAGAATTAAGACCAATGATGGCCACCAGAAATTAAATTATAAGGGAAACGATCGAGAATGCCTCAATGCACAACATAGCTCAGCAACACAAAAAAAAATTTAGCAGCTGTGTGGACTCCCGGTAGTTAGCATTGGCTCTACTGGGAATGCACACTTTAGATTTTAAGTAGCCTCCTTGTTTCTCTAAACTCCCGATAATTAGTATCTCGGTCTCTTGGTAGTTCAGCACTCTGTCCCTTGTCTTCGAGAACTTCAAAGAAAATTTTAGCACAACAAGCTGAATTCCTAGTAGAGGATAATGGGACTACCGGGAATACATGGGTGCTTTTCTTCCTAAACTCCACTCTGTTCTTACTCTAAACATGCTCTGTTTTTTTTTTGAATGTTTTTGGATTTTTCTGATTAGCTAAACCTAATGGATGCACTATTTTAAAGTAAAATCAAAATCAAATGCCAAGTCCCCAGCAACGGCACAAAAAATGTTTGATTATAAAAAAAATTGATTATGCAATTGAATTTTTAGATTTTGGAAAGTGAACTATAAACCAGAAATTTGGTTGAATTACCCAAGCGCAAGTAATTCAAACCTTGGGTTTGTCAATCAAGCATAGTAAAACTGGTAAGAACCAGGTCATTCTTCTTAGAGACATAGGAGATTCAAAAATTAAATCAAAATAATGCTTAGGTGAGGTATCTAAGGGAGAAATGATTCAGGGATTGTTTAATATCCAGATTTCTAGACCAATCTGCGAATAAAGGATGAGAAAACTGAACAGATGATAAAATCAATTAAGAAACATAGGATCTAATTCTAGGATTGTTGGTAATTCATTCACACTACTCTCTTTCTCTAAAAATATCTCATAAATCATTCACCTAATATTATAATAATTTATGGAAGATAATCATAAAATTCAATTAATCACAGAAAATAGAATCATGAGGTTAATCTATGATGAGACTCAATGATCCACTGAGAATTCGATTATAGATAAGCATACTATGTGTCAATCGATAGATTGTCGACAAAGTATCAAACCCAAGAATCAATTCCTCAAGTGATTTCAAAATTACACAGAATTAAGCTCCCATTCTTCAATTGATAAATTCACAAAAGGAGAGAGAAATGACATGATGAATTACCTCAAATCCTTGAATTAGATTCTTGAATGATTTATCCACTCATGGAATCTAATTCTACTGAGAAATAATGCAATTCATCAAAACCCATAACCGAAACAAAATTTGAATGAAACAGTAACTTTGATTTAACTAAAAATTCAACAACAAGCAATTATTAAACTCAGATGTAGAAGTAAAATGAAGATTTTCTACTCTGAGAATTAGAATTAATAAGAAAAATAAAACTGGAAAAATCACAAAAGAACACTCAGAATTCTAAAATTTTCTCTCTACTGTATAGCTCTATATCTCCTACTCTATCTAATTCTCGACCTCTCTATCTATCTCTCTTCAAAACTGATTCACTTTCTTTTTATAGGTGCCCTAAATTCCCCCTTTGTAATTATGGCCAACCCCCTTCATCTATTTGCATTTTTCAATTTCTTCAGTGCTACTGAGTTATTGCAGTGAATTCCCAGGAGTTCCATCTGTGGTTTACCGAGAATTCAATGCTCTGTCTTCATCACTTTCATTATTCTCCTAGAAGTCCACTCCTGCATTCCCAGTAGTTGGTTCCTAGGTTCTATTTCTTGTGGTGCTTTACCGGGAATTGAGATGAGGCATTCCCGGGAATCTCAGCCTCTGTTTTTTCTTTCTTCCATTCCCTTATTCATTTCCTGGTAATTGATAAGGTGAATTACTGGGAGTCCAATGCTCTGTCTTCTTTCATGCATCACTCACTTCCTTCTTCCGGTATTTCAATTACCTCTTTCCGGGAGTTCAAGCTTTGTAGTTCTTTCATTTAACTGCCTACTCCCAGGAGTTGGTCTCCATTCCCGGTAGTTGACCTTTGAAACTCTTTGCTTGATCCTTTTCCCTCCCAGCCTATTATTCCCTGCACATGGAAACACCAAACACAATTCTCCAAAGGCAAGTTATTAGCCTATTTTATTCCTGCAATGCCTATTTCAAGTTTCCACTAAAGCATCAAGTTTTTAGGCTATTACACAATGAATGTATGCCAAAAATAAAGGAAATACTCTCAACTGTTGACACAATTTGGTGGCAATAAACTATTCTTTTCCAATTAACTCTACAAGACTTCCAATTAGAAGACAACATTGATCATGCATTTTCTTCCAACTAGACCTCAAGGTAAGTCACTTGGGTGCCAAGAGATACACATAATAGTCCTGAAAATACCCTCCCAAACCATATCATAATTATCACTTTGAGTGCTTTCCCACTTCTAAACATGGTCCCCTAACACAGAACCTACAACCCAAGCTTTGTTATCAAGTTATAACATCCCAAACCAATAAACACAAATAAAATGTGGAAATAAAAAAATTTCTTTTCTAAACTTCAAACAACTGACAATCTACAAGGTGTACTAGGCATAACTCCGATCATCAAGTTATGGACTAAATAAGGAAACAATGCCTTATGTATTTTCCTTAACATAAACATCCAGTACCAATACTGACTTCCCAATAAACTACCATCAATAATGCCAACTGAACAAGACATAAACAAGGACTCTCACAAGAGTAATAAAACTGAGGAAATAGAACCATCTAGCTACAATATGAAAGCTGCTCCAATGAATTCTTCCACGCTAAGCCAAGAACTCCTCCCAATGCCTCGTAGTGGACCACTAAACCTTCTACCTGACTTCCAAGAAAACACAAGGAAACTAGAGTGTGAATATTCATATTTTAACTCAAGGCAAGTATAAAAACTCAAGTGTGAGTCAACAACCCGATTCTTTAAAAATGGAAATATGCATCCTATGCACAAGCTCAAGTACAAACCATAACTGAATCCTCTTTTTAAAAGACAAGGACCAAAGTCTTTTTTCAAAAATTATCCTTGCATCCCATGCATGATTCTCATACTTATATAACTTGGCCGAAGCCCTTTTCAAAATTGATTTGAGCATCCTGTGCCTTGATTATAGATTATCGCTATAGGCGATAATTTGTGCATCCCGCGCACAGTGCATCCCATGCACAATATCATTTGGGGCATCCCCCGGTACCTTTATACGGTACGAATACACACCATATAAGCCCAAATATCACAACACGAATGTGCATACCCATAACATGATTTGAAATCTATATACAAATATGCAAAAACCCAACAGGGAGATTAAGTCTACCCACCCATCTACCATATAACTGCATAATTTACAAGAAATTAAGAACCGCATTGCGAACGGACAGCATAACGGCAAGGGCTCGAATATTATATGTATGTTAAGAACAAGATCTAGGAGTATATGTTTGCTATGCTTGCGTGTTTTTAAGTAGAGGAATATGAACTGACAAAGCGCAGAAATAAAAGAACGATGGACTTACTTGGAATCGTCGATGAAAAGGCCGGCACAGTAAGATCGATCAACCAACAGAGCTTCACCGAGGATTTCCGAAGTCGAGCAGCGAAGTGGCAGAGCTCCAAGAGACCTTTCAGAGTTCAGAAATCAAGTGAGGAGGCCAGCCGTGGCTCCTCTTTAAAAATCCACAATGTCGCATCTATAGATGCGACATCAAGAAAAAAACAAAAAAGCGGTCAGTGTTGAGCAGTGTGCCGCGCAAGAATCGAGGCGGCACCATTTGGCGTTTTCTGAAAAGTCTCCTGATTTTTTGTACGCGTTATCTCGGTCCAAAAAAGAACTTCGCAGTGTCCAAACAGCACCTTCTGTGTCTCATAAAATTTTCCCGATCCAGCCAGCGAATGCGAAATCATCTGAAGGAGCATGGAAAAATAAAAAAGGATAGGAGTATGTGGATCAAATTTTGCGCATCATTTTCTTTGCCTATATTTGCTGTGCAAAAACACCCAAAGAGGGGCAGCTGTTGATACCAAATTTTGACCCAATCTCGAAAGTCAACAGAATGGTCAAATCAGCCTCCGAACAAATCCAAACGCAATTCTGGGATGTTAGGACTTCCCGCAAACAGTGCCGACAGTAGCCAGCAACAATGCAATAGTGATCAAACACCGATAAAATGTTGAGGAATATATATCCGAAGTCATAATTTCAATCCGACCAGAGGAGCAAGACGAATAGTAACTGAACAGCCGACAAAAATCCTCTTTGCATGCTTCATGCTCTAGAATCAGCAAAATTTCGCACGAGCATCCGAAATCATGTTTAGGAATGGAAAGTCGATGGCAATTTCGTTACCGAGAAGTCTGTGTAAAAATTGAATCCATCCGAGCAAAATCCAGAATTCAGTCAAGCATAAATGTCGTCCCGTTTATTTTTCACTGCGACGACGAGCCGACGTCAGAATTGAGCAAACATAATTTTCATGAGCAATATTTGAAGAGGCAAACATTTACTGATAATTGTAATCGACGAATAAAATGCAGTTCAAGGCGTAGACCAGCAGCATCTTCTCCCGGTTAGAGTAGAAAGGCCGGTTTCCAAAGGATTTTAGAAAAGTGTCCGGAATAATCCCGTGATAATTGCTAAATTCATGATTCGACTGAAGCATTGAAAATATCTACTTCAAATTTTCAGAGACGGAGCCGAGCATAGGGCCGAGCATAGGGCCAAGCAAGCGCATATCAATAGTCCGGATCAATTTCTGGACCCGAGAAGACTTTAGAAATCCTTTTTCATTTTAATTTTATTACATTTTACATTTTCGGCGGATTATTGGATATCATTACCACTTCAACACTCAAGCCAAGACATCAAATCACCTTTACTACGCACTTCCCAATAAAAAAACAAAATTTTTCAACATGTCGCATCTATAGATGCGACATGACCATTTCTATAAAAAAAAACTCCCCCTCTTGGGAGAGAACCTTTGGCCATTGAAGTGAAAAATTCTCTCTCAAACACAAATACATTCCGGGCAGAAGCTCCCCCAAAATCAAAACCCTTACCAAAAATCCTTCTAAAAATCCCTACCTTCATTTGTAAGCCCTACAACCTTATTCCCTTAAGAACAACTTTGTTCTTGAGTTAAACCTTATTCCCCAAGCCAAAATCCAGCAACCAAAAGTCCTAGCCACCAAATCCAAACCTCCAAAAACCTTCAAACCAAACGCAGCCAAACCTCTGCCGAAAATCCTATAAACGTCTTTATTTTCTTCTTTTCATTTGAGTCATTTCTCGGTATAGATGTTCCATTCTATAGTCTAGTATTAGTATCGACTTCGGTCCCGATACTATATTTTATTATAGTTTACGGAATTTACCGTTAGAAATTCGGACTCCCGGAAATTGTAATTATAACAAGGTAATGATATAAAGAAAACATTTTTGGTATCTTCTTTTCTTTTATTTCCTCTTTTCTTCTTCTTTTGACCGCTGCGATGTAAACATTAAAGCGAAGAAGATTCAGTTTCATAGTATATCCCGACTATCGGTACTTGTACGGCTATGCCTACTCCGATATCTCCGGCTAGAAAACTATCGAAAACATTTCTTTTATCTATATATATAAACATCTACAATAAAGAAGATGACCATTTGTGTCATTCTCCTCGTTAGAATTTGACGCATGCTAGGCTGCGCCTGTTTCGACGTCACGTACGAGAAGAACGTTAATACGTTTTCAACTTAAAAATGCAAAAATACGTTGTTGACTTCTTTTCCATTTTTCCCTTTTATTCAAAGAAATGATCTTCAAAGATCTCGATTAAATGATATATCGTTCTCATGTATGGCTATGCCTACCGGCTATTCGATCAAATAATTAGAGATCTTGGAACATTTATTTCCTTGAATAGATTCGAAAATTAACTTACAAAAATCGACTTATTAATTTTTGGCTTACAATCGCGACATGTCGTTAAAAGCCAATCTTTCATTTCTTGAAATTTTTAAAGGAGGAAAACAAAAGCCCGTCTTGTTCATTTCTATTTTTCATTTCTAAATCCGACCTTGTCGGTATATTGTATATAAGTCGTCCGTTTTAGAAATATTCCAACACGACTTATATATAATATTCTATCCTGTTATACGTGCTTATAAATACATGTACATATATATTTAGATATTTTTTCTCCTTCTCCTTCTTAACATTCCATCCTCTTTCAATTTGTAAAAAGAAAAGGAAAAGCATTTATAGAAAGCATAAAAAAAAATAATGAAGTCTCTCGATTCGTGTCGTTCAGTGAAAACTTGCAGTAGCTGACTGATTTGGATCAAAAAGAGTATCTTATGGATCGGTACACACCGGGTCATTCAACATCTTTTGAGATTTCCCAAAATCCAAGAAAATCAATTCTCTTGTTGTAACATAAAGAAAATATCATTCCAAAATTAAATTCCTTGATTCGTATCGTTCAGTGAAATCTTGCAATAGCTGATCGATTTGGATCAAAAGAATACCTTATGAATCGGGTCATACCGGCTCATTTGACACTTTTGGAATTTCCAAAAATAAGAACAATCTCTTTTCTCAATCAAAATAAAATACTTTAAATCAAAAATTCAATTCCTTGATTCGTGTCGTTCAGTGAAATCTTGCAGTAGCTGACTGACTTGGATTGAAAGAATATCTCGAGAATCAGTTCATACCGGGTCGCCCGATATTCTTCTAGAATTCCCAAAAATCAATAACAGAATCATTTTTTTTATACAAATGTTGTCGAACCTCTGTCCGACTCAAAAATAAAAAAACGTTCAAAATTCAATTTATTCTCTTTTCATAAAATCTCAAAAACAGAATCAAAGCGTTGCCCGTCTGTAAACTCCATTTGAATTCATTCAAGCATCAGTTTTATATTTATTTATCCTGGCCGAGAAATCATTGGTTTTAAATTGAAAGAAAATTTACTATTGAAAAGGAAGTACCGAAAGGGCGAATGGGGTGCCTAACACCTTCCCCATTCGTAATCAAATCTCCGAACCTGATTTTCTGATTTCGCAGACCACCTTTTCCTGATAAAACTGGTGACTTGGCACACCGTAACTCTATGTCGAGTGGCAATTCTAAAAAATAGATTAATAATAGGATATATATTGCCTTGGCAATTATAAAACCGTTATTAAGTCTGAACGTATTAAAAATCAAGTAAGTCCAACCATCATCAATTTTCATATTTCAAACGTCGTATTAAACCCCGAAAATTCAAAGTAAGCCATCCGGAAGCGCGACCCCCGAACATGCGGGCGGAAGAAAAGAAGGGAGGCAGGAGAATTTTACCGGCGCGACAGCTTTTATAACTCAAAGGATGCCTACAGTATAACATCGAGACATTCCTCGGAAAATCTTTTTTTAATCCAATCCTCATTTTATGACTCAGAATATATCTACAGTGGAAACATCGAGATATATTCTGGAAGATATTATTTGAAAAACATGATTTGGTGGAAAACACAGAGTAGATCTACAGTGGAAACATTGAGATCTACTCCGGAAGAGTTTTCTTGAAAGCACAACTCTACACGAAATATACTTACAGTAGCAACATCAAAGTATATTTCGGATGATTTTTCTAAGAACACCTATGAGATATCCACAATTCTTTAGAGGAGAAACATCGAATCACCAAATCGAATCCACTCCCATTACCCTAAGTGGTCCACGAGATCATGTTCCAAGGGATCTAGCCACTTATGGTGGTGAAAACACTAAAAACATTCATTGGAAGTAAATCCTTAAAAGCCATGAGAGAATAATTTAATAAAATTGAAACGAACAACTTTTATATCAACTTCAATCAATAAAACAAAGATCTAGAGTGTTCTTACCAAAGGAAATCCAAAAACAAGAGAGATTCAAAGAGAGAACAAGTCCAAAAGCTCCAAAATTCTCCAAGTCTTCCAAGAACAAGTTGTAGCCACCCTCCTAGGTTAATTATGATCCAAAAGTATGATTAGAATACCTAATCATCATCTATATATACACCCTAGACGTTCTGGCCCAAATACTACCCTTAATAAAGGGTAAAGATGTCATTCTCTATCATTTAAAACTCAAAACAGCTGCCTGGGAATTTTCTGTGCGCGATAAGCGTAACCGGTTACGCTAAAAAGAGCATAACCGGTTACGGTTGAGTCTTCTTCAGCTGGGCATAACCAGTTACACCATGATCTTCAACTGGTTATGCTGTTCGTAGTTTCTGCAATCTTTCCTCTGGTGTTTTCTTTGACTGGGCGTAACCGGTTACGGTTGAAATGTTGTAACCGGTTACGGTTGAAATATTGTAACCGGTTACGGTTGCTGCACTTTTTACTTCTAATTGGTTCCTTCTCTTTTCCCGTTGTCCCGGCTTTCATCTTAGACCTCCAAATGTTGTTCTCATCACCAATCTTGATTGCCCTTGCAAGAATATGATGGTAACAAAAGCTCTTCGAGTTTCCGGATTTCTAAAATGGCTCAAAATAGTAAAATAAAGTGCTAAAAAACTGTAAATGAATAAAATTCTACAAAAATAACATTAAACGCAAATATGTACAAAGATTGGCTAAAACGACAATAAAGTATATCTAAAATGGACAAAATAAACATGCTAAATAAGTGATTTAGTGTGTCTATCACATCCCTCGACTTGAAGTTTGCTAGTCCCGAGCAAACACACTATATGACTCGATCCTAATTACGATGTAATGCAAGATAGTTCCTTTAAACCCCCGGGCAGCCCCGGTAGAACGAGTGGGGTCTCGTAAGGGTTTTTACCAATGACTACCCACAAAATCTATAATCCTACGACTCTAAGTACAAGAAATTGAGTGAACATGCTTGCATATTGATTCTTTTCCAAGTGAAAATACATTATTTTACCTCTTTGGTTGCTTCTTGAGTAGTGTATGACTTTCCATTTTTCACCTCAAACCTTGATTCCAAACCTCTCGTGGGTCACTCACAAAGAATAAGTCACTGAACGATTTTTTTTATATAGAAGGTAGGGAACCGTCCTCGGGAATCCAACTGGAGAGTATCGCAGCAGTATGTGAAAGAACTATGTATGTATGTGCTGCATTCAACAAGTTAGTGGCAAGCAATTCACAGAGAATAATTCATCACAAATGCAACCATGTAGGATATCACAAAATCAACTAGGACTTCACGGCTTATAACGTTCATATGGTATGGAGATGTAGACTATGTATGACAGGAAATATGTAAGCTAGGTACTAATCCCACCTGTCAACATATACAAAAAGAAACATCAAGTCTACACTGATGCAAAACAAAAATAACAACAGTAACCCAAAACAAAAAGGTCCCAAATCAATCATCCTCAGCCTCCTCATCACCCGAGTACTCACTCCCAGACTTCTCGCTAGAACTCTCCTCTCTGGCTCTGACCAACTCTGCCAGCTGTGCAGTCACTCCTCTCTCCCACTCTAACCTACTGGCCTGCTCTGCCTCCCTAGCAACTCTCTCCTCCTCCATCTTCCTATCCATCTTCCCCTCTATCCTCAACAAGACCTCCAAAAGTCCTCCCTCCTATGGTGCACTCGGTGAACGAGCTCTCGGGAGTCTAACTGTAGGTGGTGGTGTAGATGTGCCACTAGGGCTCGGATCCTGCTGGGTAGAAGTGCCACCCTGTGCTGTAGTATCCCCAGATGGTGGTGGTGGTGGAGCTCGTCTAATAGAAGTAGAAAATAGAGTGTCAAGTCGCTCTTTGTGCACCCCCACACTCTGGAAAATAGTCTCATAGGTAATAGGGCCAAGTGGTGCAGGCATCCATGCATCTCTCAGGAAAGGCCTCAATCCACTACTCAAACAATGCTAGGTAATCAGAAAAGCATAGGGCAAACTTGCCTTGGATTCTGACTATGCCTAAAAATTGCAATTATCTCCCAAATAAGCAATCCAAAATCAATCTTCTTCTTTTTCAGTATCTCGTAGCATAACTGAATAACATCTGCCTTAGGGACATTTTTGATCCCCTTAGATAGATGTTGTAATGCACCACTTTGTTCATCAATGTAAACTTGGGCTTCAGCATGCCCTGATTGTACCTCCCAGCTCTCCTGTACAAATCTAAATCGGTGCAAACAATCTCTGCAAGTATAGTACCTGAGGGTGAAGAATATCCCGGCCTAGGATAAGTCGTCTCTGAAGCAGAGGGTCGGGTACATCCTAGGAATGCTGCCACAGAGGCAGGAGTCACTGTCACCATCTTCCCTTTTACTTTTCCCTTCACCACCAAATCCTCCCCTTGTCGCTATGCCACCGAATAGAACTCCCACACAAAAGTAAAAATGAAACCCTGAATATCCTTTAACCATTTGGTGAGCCCTGCCGTCACCAAGCTATCAGCTACACTGTACAAGACTGCATCTTCATCGTTGTATTGTGCTGGTCTAATCTCTTTAGGCATAGCCACCATCCTCTCGCACAAGATAGCCCGAGTCTTCACAATATCCTCCCATTTTTTAGGAGGCAGAGCTAGCTGTTTTCTTTTTCTCGATGAAGACGGTGGACTCTCGGCGATAGGGGCAACAGTAGGTGGTGCTGTAAGCATAAGGATAGGCTCTTGCACCTCAGCTATAGGTTCCTTCCTTGGATTTTCAGATGCCAGAGGAGGGATGGGTTCAGTAAGACCCTCTGTTGGAGGTTCTTCCGTTGGCGGAGCGGGTGGTGTAGGCCAATTTACTGAATTCTTGTTTGAATTACCCCTGTGGAAGGTCCTACACGATATTAATCCTCAACAAAAATTATTGCAGCAGATAGAGTAACCGGTTACGTATTTTTGAGCGTAACCGGTTAGGA
>NMUG010002794.1:0-15531 GCA_002855965.1 Monotropa hypopitys
GATCGAATAAGGATCTTTTTATATCTTCTTATTCTTGCCTTTGATACATACATATTACTAATATAGCCAAAGATCATTCAAATCCGCTGACCAGCTTTAATTCCAGATTTGTTACCCAAATAAATCATTCCCGATAACTACACATGTAATGAGTTTTAGGGTCGCTCCACCTCCCAGCGGTAAGGTACGAGCATCCAAACCTCCAGGTGCATATATATAAACTGAATCACAACTCCTTTTTAAGCCAATAAACTCCTCGACATAAACCCCGAGATATGTTTCAAGGCTATGACAGTATAATATCACATAGATCTGTCAAAATACTTTTAAAAGTATAAATAAAATCTCTTTCCATTTTCCTTCCTTCCAAATATATATATATATATATTACATTTTACAGCTGTACATGTCACCGCCTCTCCTTTGTCCCAGTCAGCGGCCTATATCCCAGTCATATTTTTTAGTCCAACTCCGCGTCCCAACGCACCTCACACTCATTTGACACATCACGAACATGCCACGGGCCCGGGTGCGGCCCTCTTTTGACACATCATGAACATGTCACGGGCCCGGGTGCGGCCCCACGTGTGGGGCCCACACGGGCCGCAAAAATAAGTGCCAACGGCACGGGCCACCACTAGTATATATATATATATTATCTTCCTTAAAAATTCCAAGGTACCAAATCTTGTTCTTTTAAAAGCATCACAACTAATTTTTTTGTCCTTTCTACTAAAAGCCATTTTTTGGATTAATTTACCCAAAATATTCCTTTTTACAAAATTAGTAGAATCTATAAATAGATGTGTTTAATTAGTAGTTAGGTATACAAGGAAATAATCTGAGTTTGTAAACACTTTTAGTATGAAATATACTTGAGCTTTGTTTGAATATCATTTAGTATAATTTAGATTTCAGATTTTCCATATCAAGAAGAGGTTAGAGAAGGCTACGTAAAGATGAGTTGATGAGCTACATATAGTCCTTTAGGCTTATCAAACAACTCCTAGAATATCTACATATGAAACCCCATTCTCCCTAGCCTATGGGATAGAAGCAATATTCCATCTAGAGGTTGACATCCCTACTATCCCCATTGAATTAGTAGAGTAGGGGGCAATGACAACGCTTTAGCCATATAGCTAGATATAGTGGAAGGGAAAAAGGGAACAATCACTCATCAAGTTGCCACCTACCAAGAGCAACTTCCCAAATTCCACAACAGAAAAGTGTATCCCACAGAGTTTGGAGTTGATTACTTGGTTCTTAGAAAATTCCTTGAAAATACCACAGACCCATTTGATGGAAAGCTTGGACTGAACTTGAATGGGCACTATAAGGTGGTTGGGAAAACTAGGTCAAGTAGATTATAGGATTGTAGATATAGACAGACCCCCATCCCGCGCATATAGAATATCCCTAAACTCAAAAAATTCTTTCAGTAGATATGTAAATCAGACAGAGAATGTACATTAAGACCTAAACTTGCAATAAAGATGTTCCTTTTCTAGCATTGTATTCCAAGCATCAATACAACTCAGAATTTATAGTAAGGAAGCAAATGCTAACAAAAGTCTTCACTTGCTCACTAGGGGCAATGGTCTTTAGTAGGGAGTACTCAGAAGGGTTGAGAAGACTGAGGACTATTGTTCACGAACTAAATGTACATTTAGGAGATAAAAATCCCAAGGCACTGCAAGTTCGAAATAGGTGAGAATCCTAGGGTCCACAGTGGTCCCGAACTAAAATCATCTACAAGGGATAGAAGGTCCCAAGATGCTCAAGTTTGAAATGGGTGAGAAGCCCGTGGGACATAGTGGTCCCAAACTAAAAGCATCTTTAGGAGACAAAAGGTCCCAAGATGCCAAAGTTTGAAATGCGTGAGAATCCTAGTGGACTTAGTGGTCCCGAACTAAAAATGTCTTTAGGGGATAGAAGGTCCCAAGATGTCCATGTTCGAAATAGGTGAGAAGCTTAGGGGCTACAGTGGTCCTGAACTAAAAGTGTCTTTAGGGGACAGAAAGTCTGAAGACACTATAAGTTTAAAATAAGGTAGAAAAACTATTGGGACTTAAAAAATCCCAGACTAAGAGTTCAGAAGAATGTTTTTCAATACTTAGTAGTTTAGCCTAGAAAATGCCAAAAATACATAAGTAAATAAATGCATCAAAAATATATGAACAAGATGAATGATTGTGCATTGAAGTAGTACTGAATTACAAAAAAAGAGAAAAGTATAGGAAATGAAGGTTTAAAAGAGTAGCCTCAGATGTAACAGTGTATGCAGTAGGTGGAGCAGCGGTGTCTGTAGTAGGATTATCAGTTACAGGATTCTCAACTAGTACCGGGGCAACTTCTGCAGGAACAACATCAGAAATAGCAAGGACATGAGTAGCCTCACAAGGAGTATCCTCAGATGTAGAAGCCTCAGAAATATTATTTGCAAGGACAACTTGCACGGACGATGCCCTGCTAGGTAGAGGAATCCTCGTACAAAGCGGAGAATTCTCTGGGTCCTTCAAGGCATCAAGGGACCCCCATGCCTCTGTAAAAATTAAGTATTTAAGTTCAAGTAACTATTCCTAGAACTACTTCTTATAGTTCTCTGTTGTGACTTGTAATCTCCTTTCACAGGCCTCCTCTCTAGCCTTCTTGAAGGCTTCTAGCTCGGATCTAGAAAAACTCAGCTCTAAGGTATTTACCTTTGTAGAATCGAGGGCTTCTTTAACCTTAGTCTAGACTCCCATAAAATTCTGCCGATTTCAGTCTGAGCGTCCTTCCTTAATTTTTCTAGCTTAACCTTGGATTTTTTTGCCTGAGCAACAATAGCTTCAGCCTTCTTCACCGCGCTTTTCTCCTTGGAAATAGTAGAACTCAAGTCCTACATTCATTTTTTCAGCACCTCGTTTGGGGTCTCCAGTCACTTGGTAGAAGATAGAGCATTTTCAACACGGGATGTGCTCCGTTGTATGCTCGTTGTATATACTATAGCATCGCAATGCATCTTCCACCGTGTAGTGTACAACCCGTCGAAAAGGAATTCAATAAGTCAGAACGAAGTTCAGTGTGGAAAAAATTGACAAAAAAACTAAAAGTTACCTTGAAGCTATGCGTGAGGACCTGGGTCATCAAAGTATCCATGCTCAGCTTGTCCTGTACGACTATGACAACTGGTAGTAACATGGCATACACTAACCCAAATGTCATGTTGTCGTCTAGCACAGAGTCATTTTGTCTCACCGAATGGTCATCGTCCCTCATCAAGATAGGAGTCAAGTCGTCTATATCTGAAATGGCCTTCCCCGTGTCCGAAGTAGGCTGGCCTCCGCTCCTGAGAAGGAAGAGTTACTGCGGGAGAAGGGGGCACCTGGACAATGGTCTGGTTTTTTTGCATTGCGACTTCTGTGGCAGGAGCCTTGGTTTCAACCTTGGAAGACGGACTAACAGAGGACTTTCGGGGCAGGGTATGAGGTATTTTTGAAGGATCACCTTTTACCATATCCATGAAGTCGAACGATTCCATGTCTTCCCAACCTAATAGGGCATCATGCAAAGATGTTGATGCTTTACTTGTTCTAGCTTCAGTCTAGGAAGACATTCCCATAATCTTGATAGAATTAAAAGAATATCAACATTCTCTATACTCCAAATCATCTATCTCGGCCAAGATGTCGTCCTCAGCCTTCGTATGTTCCATTATAGCTCATGAAGAGACTCAACTTGTAGATCAGTTTGACCACGGGTTGAAGGTCTTACTGTAGTTACTCCTAGGTTTGGCAAAGGCATCCTAATCAGAATTGCAAGCTTAGCTAGGCAATTAGTAGTGAATGGTGGACTCCCCTGTAACCGTGGTAGTGCGACATATATCCTAAGAGAGCATTGCAAGAACAGTCAACTAGCTACCCATTAAGATATTGGAATTTCACATCTTTATCGATCTCGTGAATATAGTCCCCTCTCGAACTTCTGGATGAACGATTGACATTGGAATTTGCAGTAAGATAGAAGAAACAAAGTTTTAGTAATAATAAAATAAAAAAAGAAGCAAGAGAAGATACTAACAGGGGCTCTATCACCATGGGGAATGAGCCATGTTTGTTTAGCTCCAGGGCATATTCCCAGTTGCCTGTGATAATAATATAGTCATCATCGTCTCCTTTGTTAGAGTCCAGGAGCCACCCAACTAGTTTGCACTGATTTGAGGGGACATTTAGGTACCATATGCCATTTTTGTGTGATTAATAGTGTAATGTTGCAAGATCTCCTTAGATATGCATATTCGAGTCAATTATTTGGTTAAGCATCACTACTCCTATCACTATTCTGTTCGTATTCATAGCTAATTGCATATGGGTCAGTTTGAGGTAACTCGTGAATATCCTAAGAAGCACTTGGAGAGGGAATCGAACTCCAGCCTCCACAATTTGGATCACTGGAATGCATAGGGTGTTGTTGTTGGCAAAACCCCTAATGAAGTCAAGATGGGATAGTTGGATGACAACGTCCTCTGGGATTCCATAATCTTGGTAGAATTGGTAAAGTTTTTCATGAGTATCAACCAAAGAACGGAAGTACCCCATTTGCGAGAAATAAAAACATTGGTGACATAGGAAAGTGTGAACTGAAAAGTAGATGACATGGGAGGATCGAAAGGAAAAGCCGAACAAAGATTTAGAAGACTTACAAAAAAAGGATTTGATGAAGACCACAGAAAACAAAGAAGAGTTGCTGTGGTTTTTCAGAAAGTTTTAAAATGCAAAAGAAGATTGAAAGGGTAAAGTTGATGAAGGGATATGTGCTATTTAAATAATTGGGAGATACATGTTAGTAACGTGAGATCTCCTCAAAAGGCGAGCCAGTCCCATTGGTAACAAATACATATTCATTAATGATGTATCAGAAAAGACCACTGGGCTACACCGATAATTGGAACGACGACGTTTATGATTACTAATTAGATTTATCCACTCCAGTTGTGTGGTGCAGTAGCCAAAGCTATGGACAATTATGGTAGGGTAATTTAAGATTTTCCTAAGTCAAGAATAATTTTGAGTTCCTTGGATGTAAGTGTTCAGTGCATCATATTGTTAGTCCAGTACGACGAGTAGTTATACATGTCAGCAACACTTTCGCATAGTTTAGGATTAGGTCCGTCCAATACAACGTGATAACCTAGCACTACATCAATGTGTTATTTAGTGCGATAAGTTGTTGTTTAGTGATGTAGAACAGCATGTGACATGTACATGTATTTATCGACCAGGAAATGACGGTTAATACACTTGTCTCTGCTATTCTCGCTAGAAGGATATGCTTTGAGTTCCTGAGAATACGGGAAGTGTTCTAAATTTACTAGGACAAGAAGTCTGCCTGAATCAGAAATGTAAAGAAATGAAAGATAGACCATACATAACTCTAGGACCTAGGAGTTGGTCGAGTTGGTCGAGTTGGGGTTGGTCGAGTTGGTCGTTGTCTGAGACCTAGGAGTTTGCTCCTCCTCTAAGTCTCAGGATCGAAACCTTTTGGAAACATCCTCCTTTTTGGGCCAGCCGCACAGAGCGAAGCTCTGGCTATAAGCGGGGCCCCCAGTAGCTGACGCTGGAATTGGTTCCCTCAGGATTAGTTGTGGTGTGCATAAGCTGACCCGGACACCTGAGTTATAAAAAAACTCTAGAAGGATTAGAACAAGAAGTCATGATCCAACTCCAATTACTAGTAAGAAATTAGTAATTTAGAAGGACTCTAAGATTGAGAATTGACTTTCTAAATAAACAGACTCAACCCGTAGATAAAAGTACCGAATTTCTTGCTAACGAATTCACTTAAGAGTTTGTTATTTGTTTAAAGTTTTCTCTTAATTAATTTGATCATAGGACTAACTTAATCATCGAAAAACCTTCCAGCCACAACAACGGGATACTCACTAACTTTTTTATGAGCGCGGAAACACAAAGACAGTTAAAACGGAAAGAGATCAAACTAGTATATTGCCAAGAAGCCCAAAACCCTTGTGAAATAATTATTATCTCAATAATTATTCATAATTGATAGTAAACATCATGCATCAATCTATTTTAAGCAAACAAGCTAAATAAACTCGATTATAAGCAATTACGGAACCAAAACATAATTTCATTCTCGGCTAATAATCATAATTCAAGTGAACTCAAGGTATTTGGAATGATTAATTTTAATTTATGTAAAACATTCCTTTTTTGAGAGTTTATATTTTTTATATTCTAATTATACACTTTTTCTAAATTAAGTATTATTTTTTTATATTTCCACATCATCCAATTTTATCTATAATCTCCAACTTCAAGTTTTCATTTTTCCTTTAATTCTTAAATATTAAATAAAATAAAATCCAAAAAGAATAAAATATATACATTTTCCGACTTGGTTACATATTTTTTTAAAATGTGCTGTGTTTTGATCATCCGATAGGGCTAGAAAATGAGTGAGGGTAGTTCAGTAATCTTATTTGAACTTCCAAATTCTATCGCCCTACAAAATGAATATCCCAACGGTCATCGTCCAGCCAAAACGCTCTTCCCTCTTCATCGCCATTTGAATTCACGAGTCTCTCTCCCTCTCCCTCTCTCTCCGACGCAAAAACACTCACCTCTCTCTCTTTCTCTCTTCGTCCAACAAACAAATCGTAATTGAAGCAAACATGTTGGAGAATCGGTTTCTGGAAGCCATCTCAGCCTCGTCCATCAGAAACCTTATTCCCAAATCGCTCTCTACTACCAATCACAAGATGAACTCAACTCGCTACAAATCGAGGCCTGATGACGGCGAAAACATCCCCCCAATCGATCCAAACATTCAGTTCGAAAATGACCCAGTCTCTCCTTCGATCCAGAAAAAAGCACCGTCAAAATCACAACATTCACAGAAAGAAATCAGCAGATCAGATAGCCAGAATGAAGAAATATCACCTCCAGCAGATCCACCAATCAAGGTACTTTTTTGTTGGGAATTTATACATTTGCGAAACCCTAGTTGACTGAAATTCGTTTGAAAGTAAAAGTTTTGGATCGGTATTTGGTTGGTTAGGTTGTAGCAAGGATTAGACCGGCCAATGCTCACAAAAGAGAAGGGGATCGGTTGGTTATGAAGATCTCTGATGATTCAGTAACCGTTGGAGATAGAAAGTTTAACTTTGATTCAGTTCTAGGCTCGAAATCAAATCAGGTTTCAACCTTGTCTCCGCATTATTTGCTTGCAATATTTTGATTTATACTACTTATAGTTGCAGTTTTTCTGTTTAGTTTCCCAGAATAAGAATTGAAATTCGTCCATCATATTACTGAGGCTCAGTTTGGAGAGTTGTAATTGTAAATTTCAAATGAAGGGATTTCTTGTTCAATTTCATCAAAAAATACAATGCGTGTACCTATAGGTAGCTTGTAAAACTAAAATGGAAGATATGTTAGACAGCAAAAAGGCTAGGTGTTTTATGCTATTCTAGTATGTTTACAATCCTGAATCAGGTGGATTTTCAAATCATTCCTATTAGTCATATAAATCCAACTTTTAGCTCAAAACTCCTTATCAAAATCCATAAGCATCAAATCTAATTTTGAGATATTTCCATTCATCAATAACACCAAATTCCTTAATTTGAGATGACATGAATCCAAATGGTGTTTTATTTTCTTTATTTGCTTGAAAATACTTCAACATGGAACAAAGATTATGGACTGATTGTTTCATTTTATCAGGAGGATGTATTTCAGTTAGTTGGAGTTCCATTGGTTAAAAATGCATTAGAGGGTTACAACACTTCAATCTTGGCATATGGGCAGGTATTTCTAGTCAAGGCTCTGTTAATTGATTCAGTTGATTGTACGCTTGCTGTGTAGTAGTACCTTTTGATGAGTTATTTGTAGACCGGAAGTGGCAAGACTTACACAATGTGGGGTCCGCAAAGTGCGATGGTTGAGGCTCAGGCAACCAACAGTCAAAGAGGCATTGTTCCACGCATCTTCCAGATGCTGTTCTCTGAGATTCAGCGAGTAGATTCTGCTTACTTTTTTGGCAAAACAAAGTGATATGAGGAATCTTCGATTGTGATTGATTGTGGTATGATTTTAATATCATGTAGGAACAAGAGAACTCAGAAGGTAAACACATCAATTACCAGTGCCGCTGTTCGTTCCTTGAGGTTTGTGGTTTCTTGAAACTGCTTAGTATTTGAATTTTGCTTTACTTGATGCAAGTTGATTACTTCTTCTTCTTTTTGTCCCACAGATATATAATGAACAAATTGGGGATTTACTAGATCCAACTCAAAGAAATCTAGAGGTTCATATGTCCTCTCTTGTATTGGATTACTTTGCGATTGTTGTGATGCATGCTTAATGGTGGCCGGGTAAATTGTTGTAGATAAAGGATGATGCCAAACATGGTTTTTATATCGAGAATTTGACAGAGGAGTATGTTACTAGTTATGAGGATATAACACAATTTTTAATTAAGGTACGCTATTATGGAGCATTCAAATTATATTATTCTTTCCATGAGCATGTTTCTTATTGTTTCTTGGATATTGTAGCACAGGTTTCTGTTTGTTGTATTCTTCATGGATTTTCTCCCATGCTTTCAGGGGCTTTCAAACAGAAAGTTGGGAGCAACAAGTATAAATGCAAAAAGTTCAAGATCACATATTGTGTTTTCATGCGTTATTGATTCATGGTCTAAGGTATAACAGAACATTGAAGTTTATTATTCATGCCAATAACTTATGCAAATCATCTATTCTTCAATACATTTGTTGTTTTTGTCCTTACATATTTTTAATACCATTCATTTCTTTTTGCTTTCAGATTTGTCTCTGTTATAGTATTTTATTTCATTAACATTGTTTAACCTATTTTGAGGAAAATGCTTGGTGCAGGGGACATCATCAAAATGTTTTGGTAGTTCGAAGACAAGCAGAATCAGTCTTGTTGATCTTGCTGGGCTGGAGAGAAACAAACTTGACGATGATAGGCAGTGTGCGAGGGAGGAGAAAAATGTGAAGAAGTCTCTATCACATTTGGGGTAACATGCAATGACCTCTTTTAAGAAATTACTTGTATTTTCCCCTTTCAGTCATCCTCCTCCAACTAGTTCCCTCTGACATCAGTTACCAACCCGTCTTCTTTTAAATCATGAACCGAATCAACAACATCATTCTGATTGTAAATGAGGATTCATCCATTTAATATTTCATTTGTTATTAAATTAATGTTAGGGATATCATCGTGAAATATGACAAGACCTTATGTCTGGTTTTATTAAGAATGTATGTGTATAAAGCCAATCCAATTAATGCTGTTTATTCATAAACAGCATTAATTGATTGGTGTTGATGTTGCTGTTTTGTGGTTATGGTTTTTATTTGATTTATGCAGGCACTTGGTGAGTATCTTCGCTGATGGTACTCAGACAGGAAGACCACAAGAGGTTTCTTACCGAAACTCGAGTTTAACACATTTGATGAAGGAATCACTTGGCGGAAACGTCAAACTTGCTGTTATATGTGCCATCTCTCCAGATAGCAAGTAAGTCAACCCTATCCAACACTATGCCTTGTATTTGCACAAGCTTTACACTAATGACATGAACTTCAAAAACATGGGGCTGCATTTGGTGTTCATTAAGTAGATGGTGCCGCTGGTCGTTTCAGAACCCCCTTCTTGTGTTCTAGGGGACGACCTTCATTGGAATCTGTCCCATCCGATTGAATGATGGTGAAAAAGTCAATAAAATGAATATGTAAGAATTTTAAAAGGACATGGTGCACTGTGGGGGTGCATCAAGTTTAATATCCTCAGTCTATTGACTCACCTGAATCAGGCCTTCTTTTTATGGCATATCTGTATGCTTTGATATTGAAATAACTGCCATTTCTGTTCATTACTTGAATGTAGGAGTAGCTGTGAAACATTAAGCACACTCAGATTTGGGCAGAGAGTAAAATCCATAAAAAATGAACCAGTAATAAATGAGATATCAGAGGAGGATGTTAATGACCTGAGTGACCAAATTCGTCAACTGAAGGTACTTTCACTTTTTTTCTGGACAGGGAATTTCAAAGTTGATGACTAAATTTCTATAATATGTTACTTATGTATCTGGGTGATTGCAGGAAGAACTTATAAGAGCAAAGTCAAATGTATCCAAGTCAGTTGGAATCAACAACGGTGTTTCTAAAGGTCGAAGTGTACGTGAAAGCGTGAATCAGTTGAGATTGAGCCTTAATCGCTCATTGATTCTCCCCCGCGTAGATAATGAAGTGAATGAGGAAGTAAATGTCAACGAGGATGATGTGAGAGAACTACGTCTTCAGCTAGACAATTTGCATAGTTCTGGTGAAGCCATTTTAAAAGACTCGTATGAAAACAGCAGCATCCAGTTTTCTTCTGTAGAAGAATGTTCAGACACAGATTTGACGAGTGAACAATATGGAAGTTGTCTAGAAGAAAGTGAAATTGAAGAAACTAGCTTGGAAAAATCACAGGAGGAGAGCAATACATCTGTTGATGGCATTCCAAGTGGGCTCAACACTGCCAGAACAATTGATACTTCCTTCAAGGATAACAGGCAAAGCATAGGACTTCAGGAACCAATGTTATCCGAGTCCCCGAAAATCAACAGCAATAGGAAAAGTGTAACTTTTGCATCGGTTCATCTGGAGAGTCAGAACATCGTTTCAGATAGTTCCAAGTTTGATCCAGATACATTACAACAGTCACTCAGACATAGTGATCACATTCAATCCTCTTTGCGCTCAAGCAAGATATTTTCGGGCTCCACAGAATCCCTGGCCGCTAGCCTTCAGAGAGGCTTACAGATTATTGCCTATCACCAACGGAGTTCAGCATCTAGTACATCTGATGTTGAATTCTCTTTCGAGCACTTGGCATTGAAGTCATGTTCAACAGTTGACAAAGTCAATGTTTCTGTTCAAATGTTGGAAGAAAGGCCACCTTCCGATGGAGCTTCTGCTTCTTTTATTTGTGCATCATGTGGGAAGTCAAATGGATCAACTGCTCAAGTATGTATTTACTTAGGCCACAAAAACAGTTTATCACATCCTTCGCTCTTTTGTATTCACCTGTTTTAATTCTTCATTGTTAGGATGTTGGAAAAGATTTGGCAGAAGCCATCAGGAGAGAAACGGAGCTGGAAAACACTTGCATGGAACAAGCAGTCAAAATCGAGCAGTTGAATCTTCTCGTAATAATATATTTCCCTCCATAATGAGATGAAGATTTTAACACGGATTTCACCTTATTAAATTACTCTTCAACATTTGCAGTTTGAGCAATACAAACATGACAGACAGCAGAATATTGGCCCCAACAATAGTTGTACACTTCATAGTGAAGACTTGAAAAACGCAATAATACAAATAGACGAGGTCAAAGATGAAAAGTGTCATCTACCCGTGGATGAAAGGAAGGTTAGTCATCTTGCGCTTACTTTTTGAAAGCATCTTTCAGATCTCGTATGTTGTTCTGATCCATTTTTTGTAATTGTTTGGTTTCTTCAGCTTTTGAAATGGGATGATAGTGAGAATTCTGAGAAAGAGATCATAACTGAAAAATGTGAAACAAAAGAAGTCACAGACAGCGAGTACAGGAACACATCCTTTGATATTAATGAGAAGGAAGCACTTCTCAATGAAATCCAAAGCTTAAGGAGCCAGCTGCAGTCATTTACAGATGGATTGGGACCCTCTTCGTTGCTGCTGCAATCAATTCAACTGAAGAAAAGTAGTGCCTCTTCTTTATTGTCACAATCCACCGAGTTAAGGAAAAGTGGTACATTCGCTCAGGGTAACAACAACGACGAAGAACTTGAGAGAGAAAGGCAGAGGTGGATTGCAATTGAAAGTGATTGGATTTCTTTGACTGATGAGTTGAGGATTGATCTCGAATTCAACCGCCGGCGTGCAGAAAAGGTGGAGATGGAGCTGAGGTTAGAAAAGAAGTGCACCGAGGAATTGGATGATGTAGTTCAAAGAGCCGTCCTTGGGCATGCTAAGATGGTCGAACACTATGCAGAACTACAGGAAAAGTACAATGATTTGGTTGGAAAGCACCGGCTGATTATGGAAGGGATAGCGGAGGTGAAAAGGGCAGCTGCAAAAGCAGGTGCTAAGGGTCACGGCTATCGTTTTGCGAAGTCCTTGGCAGCAGAGCTTTCAGTCCTTAGAGTGGAAAGGGCAAGGGAAATGGAATTTCTGAAAAAGGAGAACAAAGGCCTTAAAGTTCAACTTAGAGATACTGCCGAAGCTGTTCACGCTGCTGGGGAGCTACTTGTTAGGCTGAGAGAGGCCGAAGCAGCAGCTTCATTGGCAGAGGTATAGTATATATGCTTACAATAACTTCACCATTCAGCCTTGTTTGGGTTGTGGAATTGTGAACCATTTTCGAGTGGGAAAGGAAAAGATTAATGAAAGCTAAATAAATACCAAAGTGAGAAAGTTGAATTTATTTCCTTGTTTTCCCCTCCATAAATCCCTCCACGAGTCTGTGATCCAGAGTTAATAATTCTTACCTGTTATCTACCAGGAGAACTACACAAAGGTTGAGGAAGAAAATGAGAAGCTAAGAAAGCAAGTAGAGAAACTGAAAAGAAAGCACAAGATGGAGATGATCACCATGAAACAGTACCTTGCAGAGAGTCGATTGCCAGAATCTGCATTACGGCCTTTATACAGGGAGGATTCTGACATAACAGTACAAACCACCACTACGACCTCACTCCACGACGATGACCAGGCATGGAGGGCTGAATTCGGAGCAATATACCAAGATCACTACTGAGATGTTGCGGATTACTGGTTGCATTAGACCCTACTTGGGTCCCAAGCAAACATTGCCTTCTCTATTTTATTTATTCTTGTTTTTTTTTCATATGCATCCCATCAATAGATTGGAAGCTCTTCTTTTTCTTTTTCTTTTTTCTTCTTGTGGTTTGGTAGGTGCTTTTTCTTTTTCATCCAATTCTTGTGGTAATAAAGACACATTTGGGGTGATTTCTTAAATATCTATGGATGGTGGATATGTGGTGTCTCATTCTAAATCAAAGTTCTTGAACTTTAGGCAGTTTTTTTTATTGATAAATGTTTTGGACATTTATTAAAATCTCTAGTGTGAGATTCATGTGCATCGTAGTAGACGTGTCCATATATTCCGCGTCTCATACCAAATATTTTTCATACAAATTTCGAATCTATATAATACATAAAAACTTAATATTAAAATAGAAGTTTATAAAATATCTAAAGGCATAATTCTAAAATTCTCCTAAAATATTTTGAATAAAAATGTTATTTCTAAAATCCCTTACTTATTAAATAGATTTTTCACCATTTTAAGGTTGCTGTTTTAAGAATTTTGACTGGATAATTTTATAATGTAATTGGAGAATTAGATGCCTTTGTCGAAAGTGATGGAATGGGGTGAGAAAGATCAAAATGGATACAAAGATTAAAAAAAGTACTTTCCCCTTCTATTTTTTATTTTTCACATATTCAATTGTCCAATTTTATTCTCTTAATAGGTTAAAATTTTAAATTTTGAACAATCAAATTGGAAAGAAAGAATAGTTAGGTACAATTCATGTTTCGGGAAGGCAAACGATGTCGTTAGGGTGCGGCTGACGCACGAACAGGAGTGTCAAAACTGCGAAAACACGTACAGTTAAAAACGAGACTACGCTTAGGGCTATCACGGACGGAAACAATGTCGACGACGACAGATTCTCCAGGCTCCGACCCCGAATCCGAACTAAAAAATAATTCAAGCCCTAACACTAATCCAAACTTCATTTCCGATGCAATTACACGCAGTAACTCGCCGAGCCCTCCACTCGTTTGCCTCGTCACGTGTGCCCGCGACTCTGCCGGAAGCGCTTTCATGGGCTCCATTTTCGGTCTCGGTAATCCCTCTTCTCTTTCATGCCTTACCTTATCTATGATCTGGATGCATGTGGTTCGAATTTGCATTTCATCGATTACACCTGTTTTCTGATAGATATGAGACTCGGAATGTTGTGATCCCACATTTCCTAGGAAGAGGGATGTGTGAACATATATAAGGACCTGGGCACCCTCCCATTGCGAGCCAATTTTCAATAGTGTGATCCCACATTGCCTAGGAACTCATTGCTTATTACACAACAGAAGCTTGTTCTGATTATTTTTATCAGGGTTTTGTCACAACCCAGAGTTTTTTGTTTATAATTTTGTGTTTTATTCTTTCTTGGAAAATTAGGTAAGAGGTGAATTTGAACTTAGGCGGTATCTGTGCCCTGGACTGCATTTTTTTGTCAGTTGCGTTTCTGCTCAACCACATTGTGTTGGAAGGACGAAACTGAGTTTTTTCATGTCATTTAGTGGGCACTTACTTCACTACGTCTGCAGGCTTCTGGTTTCTGAATCATTGATACCATGCCCTTCCCTTTTTGTACATCTTAATTGATATCTTGTACATGATGGAGGGAAATGCTACCAACATATGTTGAACTTTAGAGATCCAATGGGGATGTAAAGCTGATTTTAGATAATAACAATTTCTTGAGTTTGTTCATTGTGGGCAGTATTGAAGTTAATTTGTGATAGAACCTTCAGTTTTGTACGTTGATATATCAGTAGTGGTGTGATGGGAAACTGTTTCTTTCAGCTGTTAAAGTACACCATGAACAATAGTTATGGAAGGACAATAGGGCAAGGTTGGCCTCAGAATATAAATTTGTGCATTAGAATTTTTACACAGACAGAGGAAGCTGCCACTAGTTGCAGAGCAAAAGTGAAACTAATACAACATGATAGTTTATGGTTGATGTTATTTGATGGATTATATCAATCAAATTTAGATTCAGCTCATGAGTTAGTATTTGAATGTATTGGATATAGGCTTACGAATAGATGAATAACATACTTTGTGTTCTTCATTTCGCATGACAGGATAAAGCTGTTTAATCCTCAAAGTAATGGAAAATTTTGTAGTTAATATGTTCCTTTTTGTTCTTGTATTGCTTAACATGAGAGTTAATAAGATATTGTTCTGGTATAGATGGTATTGTGAATCATACCCTTCTCCAACACTACGTCGGTATAAGGGAGTTCATTAATTTAGTTTACACTTCTGAATTTCTAGTAGAATATGTAGCAGTTATTGTATCCTCGTCATTCACTAAACATACTGATTTTGGTTGCGACTTACAAAGTTGATGATTGTACTGTTTACAAGGAGGTTCCAATTAGCCATAATTAAACCAATAATTGTTTGGTTGAGGCTGGGACATAGATGTGACATTGGGTGATACTATTAAGTATTAACCCACTGATTACCAATCATTCTTAAGGGTTTCCTTGGGTTGCTTTTGTAATTTAAGGTATAATCCGGTGAGAAAAAAAGGGGCAAGTAATGTTCAGTGTGAAATGCGTTTAGATGGTGCCCTGATTTCTTTGTTTTGTTGGCATGCGTGTTAGGTTCAGGATTGATTAGCAAGAAAGGGTTTAAA
>NMUG010002795.1:0-15524 GCA_002855965.1 Monotropa hypopitys
AAAATAGAATGTGAATAATATATTTCTTATTCCAATGCAAGGTAAGCATAAATAAAATGCTTTGCTAAACAACAAGTAATAGAAAGATGCATCTCATGCAATTAACTTAACCAAGTCATGAAACAAATTACCTTCTAAAACATGGACCCGCAAGTCCCCTTTCTTTCCAAAACCTTGGATCACATGCATTTCTCATACATAGATATATCTTGGACCCGCAGTCCCTTTTTAAAAGAATTTAAGCATAAAAATAGCTATCACATATACATCCATTTCCAACATGTCACTGAGATCGCAATCCAGTTTCAACATGTCACTAGCAAGATAGAACCACAATTCCATTTTCAACATGTCACTGAGATTGCAACCCAGCTTCAACATCTAAAGGGCGTCCCCCGTGGCCATATAGGCACAAATCACCATCCACCACACTTCCACATATGGTTTGCAAGGAAATAATTCCCCAATAGTATGTACATATATATACCTTTCCAAAACCTTTACAAAAATAATGCCTGAAGGCCATTTCCTTCCAAAAACCAAGCCCAAAGGCCAAATACTTTTCAAAATCATTTGTATGCATGTTACAATGCAATGCATGCCAATGAATTTTCCAATGTGATACAATTACAAAACAAGTCAAAAGTACTCATACACGTACTAAATAAATGTACATCCATACACTCACCGATACCACTTAAATGATGATTCCCTTTCCTTTATCCGGTGATTCCCGGTTCTCCACACTTTCCCCTGTGAAAAACATCTCACAAAATCAGTCCCAAAATGACATGAACGGGACAAATAATCAACATGTGTCATAAATTATACCCACTAGTTCAAGGATCACCCTATCTTCCTTTACACTAGCACACATTTGTTATTATGAATTAGATATAGAGAATCATCTTTCATTGATTTCCTTAGATAAAAATCCATCTAACCCTTACCCAATCACTTTAAGTATATGAACATCCCACTACTTCAAGCCATATCTAACATATATTCCATTTCGTAGGGATTTCTCCCTTAAAATCTGAAACTCTCTCTAATATACTTGTAGATCACAACAATAAGGAAATCATACTTGATTATGAAACCCACATTCCAAGTTATTATCATCAAAACAAAGTACAAGTCTCATGCCCCAAAGAAATTATATCAAACTCATGGATTATCTCCTTAACGAAGCCACCCTATCACCATTTCCCTTCTAGGATCTTTCATCTTATATCACACATGCATATACATGTATATACACATAGAATCCCTTCCCAAAAAAAGAAATCAAAGTGTATAAAACTCCAAAGAAGATATAATTAAGAGGACTTACAAGATAGGAGTGATTTATCCACAAGAATTCCTTCTTCTTCCTCAAAGTCTTCTATGACTTCCAAGTAACTTCCCTCTTTCTCTCCCTCTTTCTAGAATTGTAAGGGTTGTAAAATGAAGTCCAATGGGTGTCCAATATGTCCATATACTTCCCAAGACATTTACCATTCCCAACCGTTCCCTCATTCAAAAACATAAAAAATGACTTTAAAAAATAAGTGTCTACGAGCTTCGTTCGGACGAGACCCCACCTTCGTCCGGATGACCAACTTTGTCCGGACAGGACCTCCCCATCGTCCGGATGACCAAACCCGAAAAAGTGCACAAAACTCACTGCTCACTTGTCCAGACAAACGCCAACCATGGTCCGGACGAAGAAATCAATGAATCCTCAAAACATCTTCAAACTCACACCCAACCTTCCAAACTCAAATCCTAACACTTCCCCATCATTCTAAACATCAAAATGACATTCTAAGGTCACTCTATGACTTTCCCAAGCCCATTCATGTTCTAAATTCAATTCCTCAATAAAATAAAATAGAAATTTATTACCACAATTGGTCTCAAAATTCCTTTCTATTCTCAATTCACACCAAAAACAATCTAACATTTAAATCCTCAAGATTATCACACTCAAAGGTCCACTTTGACCACTACTAATGTTTTTATATATTTTTGTGCAAAATATTTCAAAGTAAATATTTAATTAAACTAAGGTAACGGGTATTACATAAAGGGTTTAAATTAATCTTTTTGTAAAGAACCAAAAACCATTTTAGAAAAGGATTTAATTAACGTGCTCAAAAAATTGGGGTGATATAGCAGGGGTCCCTTATGACTATCCTACTTTTCGTATCATCGATGAAGTATACCTCATATATACTACATTTGCATATACTAAGAACATAGATCAAAGGGGATGGTTTCTCAATCATTCTATTTTCTACATTCCTTGTTAATTTACATGTTTTTTTATTTCCGCAGTTCCAATAAATTTCCACATCATATGTATCAAATTTATTTTTTTCAAACCAATGATAATTAAGTAACAAGGTCAATTATGGTAAAGTAGTATAAAAAGACAATGTATGATGTCTAACACCTTCTCCACTTTCAACAATAAATTCTCAAACTCAATCTATGTATTTGCAAAAAAAAAAAAACAATTCGTCATATAAAAAATTTAGTTCTCGTGTGAATTATGAATTGCTCAACAAAACTGTTCTCAAATGACAGAGGAATTTCCAAAACCTATTCTTAAATGAGCAAGGTATTTTACAAAATTGTTCTCATATGAACGATGAATTTGAAAACCCATTCTCGAATAAGGAAGGTATTTTATAAAACCGTTCTTGAACGAATGATGAATTTTGGGTGGACTAACCCACCCAATCAAAGTTAAGTAGTGAATCCAAATATTTCAGGCCACGATTGTCCAAAAAAATATAATTTTCAACTCTGTCACATTAAAGCCTATGATTTTATCTTCGAGAAAATTCCAGGTGCACAAACTCAACTATGTTTATTACAAACTTGTTTAAAATATTACTGTAGTGACCAGATCTAGGCTTTGAGGAACCGGTCCTGTTATTATGCATCAGATCCACTCTTGGGCCTAAGGGCCCTCTAGTACCCCGACTCGTCAGAACTATCGACCTCTTCCGAATACCATTCGGCGCAAACACCATATACATTCCAAAAGTAACATCCTGTGGCTTGTCGGCCGAGAAGGCACTGACCTCCGGCTTCCACGCCGATCGGTAGAGCATCAACATTGTCAGTATGGCAAGATCACAGCTCCCGGCCGACCGGCTCTCCAGTGGAGGGTCCCTCTTCCGGAAAAACCCTAGTATAGGGCGCCTTAGACGTCTACTCGTGGGCTCCTCGTCCGTACGACTGACCCGACCCACCAGAGGCACCGACCCATTTGGCCTACCACATGCGCCATTCGGGACCAGAGTCACACGAGGGATCCCACGACGTACGGTCCATGCGCCAATCTTGAGCCCAAGACAACCTTTCCCTATAAATAGCCCCTAAGGGGTACTATTCGCGGGATCTGATCCCCGACAGTTACCGTCTGGCCTCAACTTGCTTCCTTCTGTCTTTCCAAAAAAGCAATAGACTAACTTAAGCATCGGAGGCCCCGTTGGTCACGACCGATCGGCGGGCACTAACCTTTGTTTTACAGGAGCCAAGTAGGAGGACCTAGCTTTCTCTTTGCAGGGACCACACAAGCATCCGGATCAACGACCGACAACCAATAATCAGAGGACCAACCATCGAAGGAGTTGTAACAGAAAACCATCCACCATAATTGGCATTCACAGTGGGATGGTCAAATCCCATCCTTGGTGGTAACCTAACCCTTGTCCCCCAACTGAGACTCCTCCAAACCTCACTCCATGGAAGACGTAAATACCACACCGACAAACCAAGATGCCTCTCTGCCCCTCATTCCCCCTTAGCCGCCTCAACACACCTCCTTGGGCCTTTTTGCCTCTCCCTCCGAACTGACACTGGAGCCCAGTTCGGCCTATGTAGTGGCCATGGACCAGATACTCAAGGAGAAGGATGCAGAAATCGCCTACCTGAAAGATTAGGTAGCCAGAGTTGCCGTTGCTGCAAACTCAGCTTCCCGATCATTGGAGCAAAGGCCGAACAGACACTGCTCGAGGGAAGACCGGGCCTGCAAGGGGAAGAGGGTGACCGAGAGTCAAGATGGCCGGACGGCCAGGATGGAGGAATATGACGGGTGGCACCCCAGATGTCGCGAATCCCCCACAGTGGATGGGCTTTAGGGACTCCATCTGTCTCTCTATACATGTTTGAGGGTGGGAAATTCATTGAGGTCCGTCCACGCGACCTCCGTGACCTGCTGCCAATGCCGGAGAAGGCTCACCACCATCGTAGGGAGAAGGAGAGGCACCGTCAATGCTCTCCGGCCATAGACAATGATGAAAGGGAGCATCGGCACCACCAGAGAGACCACTAGGACAACCGTCCCATCAGACAGACCTATCATGCTGTGGATGCTCGCCTAGAGCAGTTTAGTCTCTCCCTGTTCTCTCGGACCATCGATTCGGCCACCCTCCCCTCTAGAACCAGCCTGCCGAAATTTACAAGGTATGATCTGAAGACTGATGCTTACACCCACCTCATCTACTTCTGACAGATCATGGCACTCTACTCCTCGAGTGATGCCATCATGTACAAGGTCTTTCCCATAAGCTTTGGCACCCAGGGCTCACTCTAGTTCAACAAGCTCCCACCTCAGTCCATCCGGAGCTTCAGGGATTTGGACCAGGCCTTCCTAGCTCGCTTCGTCACCAGCGGCAAAGTAAAGAAATGGGTTGATTCCATAATTAGCCTCAGAAAGCATCCTGAAGAGATTCTCTGGCAATATGCCGACCATTACTAGGAGCTCTACAATGACATCCAAGACTGCGACCAAGGGATCGCCACCTCATCCTTCAAGCTGGGCTTAGAATCTGAGAGTCCCATGCTCTAGGAGCTTATGCTCCATCCTGCGGAGAACATGGACGATCTCATACAAATGATAGACAAATTCTGCCAGCTGGAAGATCTCCTAGCTGAACGTGCCTCCATCCAGGCCCCTCAAGCCAAGCCTACCCTTGTCCAACATAATCGGAGACAGGTTAATATTGTGAAGACATAAGAGAGAAGAGCACCAAAACCAGAGGACTATGTGGTAGAGATGACAGTCTTCACGGAGCCTATTTATATTGTCCTTCGGCAGATCAGGGATGAGACCTTTTACAAGGAGCCGGACCACAAGATCGGGGGGAATCATCCCAACGGAAAGGCATTCTTTTCTTACATAGGGAGAAAGGCCACTACACGATGGCTTGCCTCACCTTCAAAGCTTGCGTGGAGCATTTGGTCCGACAGGGCCACCTTGACAAATGCATCGATCGACGTAGGACTCCGGCAGCTCGACCCAACGCTGTTCAGGCCGAGGAAAATGTCCCCGTCATCCCCTGACCTGCTCCATGCTCTGACAAGCTTCTTGCCAGAGTGGCCGACTAGTTTGTCTAAACCCAATTTTTGTAACTCTTTTCCTTCGGCGATCAATGAATTATGTTTTTGCATAATTCTATCTGCTTTGTGCCTTTCATTTCCATCTCAGGTGTTCACATTGTGGCTTCGGCAGGCGCAAACTTCGGGCTTGGTTATAACCTACCGACCACCCTAATAAGTCTCCATGGCCAAAGGGCAAGCAACAATCACAATTTCACTACCCCTACAATCCGCTTCTAACTCATCATCACTCAAATTATATAGATAACTTACCAATTTCTTTTCAAGAGGCATGAGAGGAGTGTCATTTTTACAATCGGGGAGCGACCCCATCTCGGCTTGGACCATAAAGAGGGTATGAGAAATCCCCACATCCGGATTCGCAAGGAAAGTAACCTCCTCAGAGGTAAGACATGCCTCCTCTAATGGGTGGGTGGGAATGGCCGGCTCATAAAGTGGGACGTCAAAGTTTACTTGACATGATGAATTATAGGCCGTGATGTTGTCGCAACTTTGAAGAAAATGTTGCAAAGTATCTTCAAGATAAGATAGGTACGGTGGTTGGGACTCAAAAATTACCTCCGGAGGACAATGGTCATATGGTTCCAAGGGTGGCTCTGAATGATAAGACTCAGGAGGATCCACCTCAACAAAGTTGGAAACCAAATGCGTATTGCAACCTTGAAGAAATGTTTGCAAAGCATTTTCCAAGGTATTTGTGCGGCCACTTTGGAGAAATACTTGCAAGGTATTCTCCAAGGTGTCCGAAATCAGTGATTGGTATGCATAAGGGTCCTCTTGGGATCATTGCTCCGGGGCTTGTGAAATCGTCTCCGGATGATAAATTGATTTTGAGCCGTTTCATTTTGATAAGGGAAGGATGATGGTAATTCATGTGACATCTCGCATTCCCAATAAAAGTTAGAGTGGTTATGCCACTCTTGACTATGATGTTCGGGGAATGGAGGGTAGGACTCCCAATTTTTGTTGATCTATGGTTTCCAAAGGGTATCCGGAAGCCATGATCAACAACGTCTATATTTTTTTTGTTTTATATAAAAAAATAAGAAGAAACAAAATAAAAGTGAATATATACGGTGACACAAAAGAAGACTTCTAAACTAGCAAAAACTCAACTCAAACAACAAATCCCCTGCAACGACGAAAAAATGATGGAAGGACTTTTCTGGTCGTTGATTAACAGAAAAGCCTTAACCAAACATTACAAATTTATAAACAGGAAAATAAACACTCTACTAGTAAAGTGGATAAGTATGAGGTCGGTTCACATGGAAATATCGGAGTTGAAGATAATTGCTTGGTTTAGAAGTTTGGTTTTGCAAGTAGAGGCGCTAGGACGCTAGCCTTTTGTTTCTTCATTAACAACTTAATAAAACTAATGCATAAAAAGAAAAGGTGAAAACAAGTTAAACTAAGCGAAATGGCAATGGGGACATCGATTCTATATCAATTGAGTGGTTTTTAGGTGAATTCATTCAATTAGGCATTTAGTCGAACACCTAGCGGGACATCGCTACAAGCATGCGTCGTGCCATCTTATGTCGACGACGCATCAAATAGATTAACATTGCTTGGCTAAGACCCTAGGTAGTGAACATCCTACACCCTAGAACACACTAATTTATGCCCAAAAATAGAGCAATCAAACACGAGACGAGACCGGGGTGCTAGTCACCCTATGGCCAAACCAATGAGGTTAAGCCTCCATTATCACTACACTACAACATTGAATCACAAAAACACAATAAAAACACAACATTCAAAATGAAATTGAAATTTATTAAAACATAAGTGTATAAATAAAGTACATAAGTAGAGAGAGGTATGATATCCTTATGTCGTCAATGCTCGGCATTTCCTCCGAAACTCTATGGAAGACCCTCAAATGAGGGGGAAGAAGAAGGGGGAAGAGAGGGAGGCTCTCAACCCTCAAACCCTAACTAAAACTAAAACAAAACCTAATTAATTCCTCTTCCATGAATTATACAACATATATATACTCTCAACCCAAAATATTTACCAAAATGTCATTAATGAAGCCAAAAAACAACAAGAAGAAAGTCGTACCGGTACAGGGTAATGGCATCCCGGTACAAAAACTTTCTGCCCACTTCTTATAAAAAAGTGCATAGCGTACCGGTACAAAAACTTAGTGTACCGGTACGGGAACCTTCTGTTGGGATTTTTTCTTGTTTTGATCTTTTGCGTCTCCTTGATAGCTTTCCAACGCCATATTACAATTGGCAATCGGAGCTACACATCAAAAGTTATACCCGTTTCTCTTGGGTTCCCTTCTTCCCGTAATTGGTGCCTTTGTTGCCACATTTGATGCTCAAGCTTCACCTCATGGCTCGGGATGGTATCAGGGACTTCCGGACTCGTCCGTGGATCGAAAAATAACCTGAAAACACAAATTAAACTACAAAACAAAGATTAAACGCATATGTACAAAAAGGAAGAAAATAGCAAAATAATAACAACAAAATGGAGATATGATTGACACTCTAAACTACAAAACTGAGTGTCAATCACACCCCAACTTATCATTTGCTAGTCCCGAGCAAACTCACATTACGATTCGATCTAACTAACAATGAGAAAAGTAAAGGGATATGTCCTTTAAACCCCCAGGCAGCCCCAGTAGAACGAGTAAGATCTCGTGAGAGTTTTTAGCAATGAACTACCCACAAAACAAAGTAAACTACTTTTACATGGCATACAAGCATGCAAGTCAAAATCAAGACATAAAAAATAAAATGGATCCTTAGAAAGAAGTGCGGGCAAACTAAGTTCACAATGCTAGCAAGTATAAAAACAAGTCATGTCAACAATGTCTAATGTGTGTGTGCAAGGCCTTTAGTCGAAAGTAAGACACAACCCAAAAGTCTATCCGGACCGAGTCTCGAGTTCAATTCTCACTGTGTCATGCACTCCACAAAATAAGACACTCATGTATCGGGCTAAGGGTGAACTTTGGATGCTTGAGAATAGGCATAAACAAATGATAAGAGGCCAAATCAATCAACGGGGCCCTCGTCAATTAAAATACACCTCAAATTTTTTACTTTTCAACTACGCCTTATTTATTTTTTTCATTTTCCTCAACCTCCAATACATCCCAAAAGATGAAGAATAAAACATTTCTTCTTTACAAATGAATAGGTGACCCCATAACTTGTTTGGTTTCCATATTTTGGAATTTTATTTATTTTTTTAAGGGGAAGGTACACCAACAATGAATAATAAACATAAACCACCTTATGACTCCCAAAATACATCTTCAACATAGTTTTTACCATTCTTAAGCAAAATATATGGAAATGTAAGGCTTAATCAAGAAATTGGTTCATGTAAATGGGCTCAAGTGGGCTAACAAGTGGAAATATGCAAGAAGGAACGAACCGGCACAAAAAATTAAAGAATGCCTATAATCCTTTCCCACGGCCAACAACAACCGTGCATGCCAATCCAAAAGATTTGAATATGATAGTGAATTCCCAATGCTACAATAAAAATAATGAGATCGACAACGAGTAGTATTTGTTTTCGTGACAAATAAGAGTTCATTTGACACCACTCCAAGGAAAGATAAGGCACTAAGCTCACTTGGGCATAAGTCTCCACTAATCTAACCTTCTAGACATACGAGATACGACTCACAAGCGACTCAAGCCTATTGTTATGTGAAGTGCAAAGAAGTTAAAACTAAGTGCCAAAACAAGTTCTTGAAAAATGCTAGCAAAATGAACTAAGATGCCACCTACAAGTCCTATAAAAAGTTCAACAAAATCCTACTCATGTCATAAAGTTAACAACTCACAAAATCCCAAAATCCATGCAAAAGTAATTCACTATCTACTCTACGAATCCGTCACGTGGATGACATAAGATATACTTTTCTCCCTGTCTCAAAGGAGAAAATAAAGGCAGGCGGCTATACTAGACCATCGATTCAATTTTTTAAAAAAATTAAAGACTCTAAAATGGGAATAAAAAGGCAAAAATAAAAAGAAATATGGCACAAGCATGCAAAGCATGTGCCACTCTCCCCCAACTTAAATGGTGCAATGTTTTCAGTGCAAAAGATAGTAAAAAGAAGGGAAGAGAGCAAAGTACCTCCGGGGTGGTGTAAACCACTCAATATCATCATTACCTCAAGTTGCAAATGACAATGCCCGCAAAGCTCCAAGATAGAACAAAGAACCCTGCAAAGACTAACAAGCCAATACAAACTACAAGGAAAATGATTATTCCAAAATTGTTTGCTAATGGTAGCCAAGTGTGCATGCACTGAATTTGTTTAAAGATAGTATGAGTTCTCATTGGGTCTCCACGAGTAGTACTTTTCTCCCCGCTATTCTAACTTAGTAGTGTACTAGAGAAGGAAATCTCTTAGAATTTTGGGGTAGGTCGCTACTCAACAGGTGATGCCTCTCACTTTTTAGAGAGACATTCCAATCGGCTTTTGCTTCCATCCCTACTCTGCCGGAGTAATCCCAGATAATACACTACTAAGGCTAGAATAACGGGCGGTTATACCAGACCGTCCATAGCTATTCGAGTACGACAAACACTAGAGGTATCTCAACCTCCAAGGATTTATTGCCTCCTAGACATTATTTAATTTTTCCATATTTAGAAGAATGTAGAACATGACTCGATAGGAGTCGGTCAACACCAAGGAAACCAATATAATCTAAAGAAAGCACATGAGGTAGTGGTAGAAGTGCACAAATAATGGGGGACATATATGCAACGGAATGTGTAAGCTCATCTATAAAGGTTGACTCCCCAAGAGTATCAATGGAAATTGGTGCAACAGTGGCACTATCAACAATCTCTTGTAGAATATTCTGTAAATAAGGCTCCATGGCCAAAGGACAAGCAACAATCACAATTTCACTACCCCTACAATCCGCTTCTAACTTATCATCACTCGAATCATATAGATAACTTACCAATTTCTTTTCAAGAGGCATGAGAGGAGTGTCATTTTTACAATCGGGGAGCGACCCCATCTCGGCTTGGACCATAAAGAGGGTATGAGAAATCCCCACATCCGGATTCTCAAGGAAAGTAACCTCCTCAGAGGTAAGACATGCCTTCTCTAATGGGTGGGTGGGAATGGCCGGCTCATAAAGTGGGACGTCAAAGTCTACTTGACATGATGAATTATAGGCCGTGATGTTGTCGCAACTTTGAAGAAAATGTTGCAAAGTATCTTCAAGATAAGATGGGTACGGTGGTTGGGAGTCAAAAATTGCCTCCGAAGGACAATGGTCATATGGTTCCAAGGGTGGCTCTGAATGATAAGACTCGGGAGGATCCACCTCAACAAAGTTGGGAACCAAATGCGTATTGCAACCTTGAAGAAATGTTTGCAAAGCATTTTCCAAGGTATTTATGCGGCCACATTGGAGAAATACTTGCAAGGTATTCTCCAAGGTGTCCGAAATCGGTGATTGGTATGCATAAGGGTCCTCTTGGGATCATTGCTCCGGGGCTTGTGAAATCGTCTCCGGATGATAAATTGATTTTGAGCCGTTTCATTTTGATAAGGGAAGGGTGGTGGTAATTCATGTGACATCTCGCATTCCCAATAAAAGTTAGAGTGGTTATGCCACTCTTGACTATGATGTTCGGGGAATGAAGGGTAGGACTCCCAATATTGTTGATCTATGGTTTCCAAAGGGTATCCGGAAGCCATGATCAACAACATCTATATTTTTTTTGTTTAATATAAAAAAATAAGAAGAAACAAAATAAAAGTGAATATATACGGCGACACAAAAGAAGACTTCTAAACTAGCAAAAACTCAACTCAAACAACAAATCCCCAGCAACGGCGATAAAATGATGGAAGGACTTTTCCGGTCGTTGATTAACGGAAAAGCCTTAACCAAGCATTAGAAATTTATAAACATAAAAATAAACACTCTACTAGTAAAGTGGATAAGTCCGAGGTCGGTCCACAGGGAAATATCAGAGTTGAAGATAATTGCTTGGTTTAGAAGTTTGGTTTTACAAGTAGAGGCGGTAGGACGCTAGCCTTTTGTTTCTTCATTAAAAACATAATAAAACTAATGCATAAAAATAAAAGGTTAAAACAAATTAAACTAAGCAGAATGACAATAGAGATTCTAACACCTAACCTAGGCTAATGAATGACTACTCCAATATCAATGACGACACGAAGGAGGGATCGAGACATAGGACCTCCAACGGGATGTTTGACTCTCAAGCACAAGTCACAGGTCAAGAGATAACACGGGGATTAGAATTCGGTTCTCTAGGCCGACTTACACTCATCGGGCAACATGTTATAAGCATAGGCCATGCCATCTTACATCGACGACCCATCAAATAGGTCGACAACCCTTGGTTGGACCTGAGGTGAGAACTACATTCTCCCAATCCTTATGAAATCTCGAGACATTGATTCTATATCAATTGAGTGGTTTTTAGGTGAATTCATTCACTTAGGCATTTTGTCAAACACCTAGCAAGACATCGCTACAAGCATGCGTCGTGCCATCTTATGTCGACGACGCATTAAATAGATTAATACCGCTCGGCTAAGACCCTAGGTAGTGAACATCCTACACCCTAGACCACACTAATTTATGCTAAAATAGAGCAATCAAACATAAGCCGAGGTCGGGGTGCTAGTCACCCCATGGCCAAACCAATGAGTTTAAGCCTCCATTAACACTACACTACAACATTGAATCACAAAAACACAATAAAAACACAACATTCAAAATGAAATTGAAATTTATTAAAACATAAGTGCGTAAATAAAGTACATAAGTAGAGAGAGGGAGGATATCCATACGTTGTCAATTCTCGGCATTTCCTCCAAAACTCCATGGAAGACCCTCAAATGAGGGGGGAAGAAGAAGGGGGAAGAAAGGGAGGCTCTCAACCCCTCAAACCCTAACTAAAACTAAAACAAAACCTAATTAATTCCTCTTCCATGAATTAGACAACATATATATACTCTCAAACCAAAATATTTATCAAAATGTCATTAATGAAGCCAAAAAACCCAGCAAAAAACAAGCCATACCGGTACGGGTTAATGGCGTACCGGTACAAAAACTTTCTGTTCACTTCTTGGCAAAAAACGTGCATAGCGTACCGATACAAAAACTTAATGTACCGGTACGGGAACCTTCTGTTGGGATTTTTTCTTGTTTTGATCTTTTGCGTCTCCTTGATAGCTTTCCAACGCCATATTACAATTGGCAATCGGAGCTACACATCAAAAGTTATACCCGTTTCTCTTGGGTTCCCTTCTTCCCGTAATTGGTGCCTTTGTTGCCACATTTGATGCTCAAGCTTCACCTCATGGCTCGGGATGGTATCAGGGACTTCCGGACTCGTCCGTGGATCGAAAAATAACCTGAAAACACAAATTAAACTACAAAACAAAGATTAAACACATATGTACAGAAAGGAAGAAAATAGCAAAATAATAACAACAAAATGGAGATATGATTGACACTCTAAACTACAAAACTGAGTGTCAATCATCTGGCATCAACCCAGACCTCTCTCCCTCACTATAGAGTTATCTTATATACGTCCGGCATCAACCCGGACCTCTCCTCCTCACTATGGGGCTATCTTATATACGTCCGGCATCAACCCAGACCTCTCCCCCTCACTATCGGGTTATCTTATATACGTCCGACATCAACCCGAACCTCTCCTCCTCACTATGGGGCTCTTATATACGTCCTACATCAATCCGGACCTCTCCTCCTCACTATGGGTCCGTCTTATATATGACCGGGAAACCTCTAGACCATTACCAATGATGGAGCCATCGCGGTACGAATAAACTCCTCAGTGTCTATCCCTACGGGATTCTATCGAGGAGTCAGTTCTTATCTCATTAAAACTCTGGAACCATCAGTCTAGCACCCTCCGATCAACGAAAGAGGTACAATGTGAATAGATTAAGATTTTTACATTAACAAGTTGTATATTATAGACAACTGAAAGTACCCCGAAAAAAGCTAAGGATGCTCCGACAGGTGTACCTACGACGGATCAACAACAGGATCCCTTTCTGGAAGCTCCAAAGGAGGGACCTCGCGCTCTGGCACACTTATATTGATCCGAAAGAATGAATCCACAGGCACCCCTGCGACGTCAAGTGCCATCCCCCAAGCTTCCCTGAAGGCTAAGTTGTACCCCAGCCTAAAGCTGACTTCATGAACCTTGGGGCATAACTCATGTACCTGTTGGCGGAGCACTTCTTTGGTGTCTTTGACCCCCTCAGCGTATGCTCTAGTGTCCGCCTTGGCCACAGCCTTCTTCAGCCTCTCTTCGCTAATTTCTTCGGCTTTCCGAACATCACTCGGGCCCCCATCAAGCCTTTCTTTCAGCCGAGCTTGCTCCTCCGTCACCTTTTGAATCTGCCGGAGGAGGAGGGTTTTCTGGGCCTCCATCTCTCCAATACTAGCCTCTAGCTGATGACATTGGCGGTCCCGGATGTATGCCTAACGGAGAACCTTCTGACTGCTTTTATACAGACCAGCAAGGCTTTGACAAGCCTGTAGTATTGCAAGAAATCGTCAGAGAATAATCATTAATAAGAAGCCGATCGACGGAGGGTAACTGGTACCTTTACGAGACATGTCCCAGCATGGTTGTAGATATCCTCAATTCCGGTCGGAAGGGATCTCGTATGGGCCGGCAGCTGCAGCGCCCGGAGAAGAGGGTACACAACTTTTGGATCAGCATTAACACCATCCGTCGTAAGAATGGGTGATCCGGAATACTTTTGAAAATTGGGAGCCCAAGGCTGGGGAGGCTCCGGACCAGTCGGAGATCGGGGGCGGCTTCGCGAAGCATTGTATCTTATACCCTCCGGAATCTCTTTTTAATCAACAGTCTCTTCCTTGACCTATAGTAAATCCAGCGGTTCCACTGGAGGGATAATCGCTGGCCTGACGACAGCTTCATCTGCCGGAGCCATTTCCTGGGGCTGTTGAGACATTAGCTCTGCGGCGACCTCTGCCTCTTGAACATATTCGAAGACGGTCATCTTCCTCTGGACAGGGGCTCAGGTGATAGGCTCTACTCTTGCCTTCATCTTTCCTCTTACCTTCTGATCCTCTAAGAAACTCTGGTATGTCAGCTCGTACCCCAATAGAGTAGGGGCATCCCTACCGCCACACCTCAGTAGGGCATCGATCCGGGAGGCTGATGCTATCCCTCTCATGTACTTAGAAATTGCCAACACATTTGCACAGAGAAGGCAATTTTAGATAGAACCAAATGAGAAAATATTTGAAGCAAGTTACCGAGTGCTCACCTGGGTTGCATGGTTTGGTCGGCACAGGGTGCCGACGCTCTTCTTCCGGGTCGAAGTTGTAATCACCAAAAATCTGAAGATAAAGGTTCGCCCACTTTTCCGAGTCCGACAACCTCAAGAAAACATCCTCGTATGGCTTCCGAGCGGAGAAAACGTATCTGCCAGACGCTTTGTTCGAGGAAAGAGAAAACAAACCTGTTGGGGGCTGAACCAAAAGGAGGCCGGAGCCACGACCCCCGCCAGGAGGACCACTGCTCAGACCAGCCAGCAGGTGGCCGAACAGTACTCAGCCGGCAATAGGGCCTCTCTGGGGCTCTCTCCGGTCCGGAGACTCATAGCCCAGAGGAGGAGCCTAGCCGACGATCGCAGCGATCACGGTCATGCGACCGAGCAAAGCAGGGCCGACAATAAGGTTCTCCAGGAATCAACTGTGCAGAGGATACTAAACTCAGGACGGTCCGGTCGGCAGCGATTAGCGCCGAAGCGTGTCGCTTCGGCCAAACAGGACAAATTGCCTCGTCCATAGCAAATATTCCCTCGTGGACCGCATCCCGGATTTCCCGCTCACGCCTGACACAGAATCAGCTTTTCCGTCATTCCCGCCGCATGACAGACATGCTTTTCCAGCTTTTCCGCCGCCCAAGGTGTCAGACGGCGCCGCCTGACATTGTCAGAAGTTGTCTGGTCGGCCACACTCCGGCCCACTCAGAAGGGACAGCCACACTGCCCCATGCCACATGGGGACGACTCACTTGCGCCGAAGCGCGTGCCCAGCACTCTCCGATGCCCTATATAAGGG
>NMUG010002796.1:0-15521 GCA_002855965.1 Monotropa hypopitys
TGGTACTCCCTGTCGTCTCTCTCGGCACGGCTCAGTGCAGGTGCCGCCCTTTTCATTTCGGTGGCCTCCCTCAGGAGGGTCATCTCTCTAATGAGGGCATCAATTTGATGATCCCTTCGGCCCAGATTGCCCTCCAGCTAGCGAATATACTGCCTCGTGGTTAGCTTGGCCGGAGGGTCTGGACACTCACTAGAGTGGTAGCTAGCGTCGCTAGCTCGGACACGCTCAGGAGTGTGAAGAGCAGAGTCCCCAGTCCTGGCTACCTCCTTCCCTTTGTTCCTTCTTCCACCGGACTGGTTGTCTTTGGAAGTCATCTTCAACCTCACAGTGGTGTTCCGAGTGTTAGAGAAAGGTGTCCCCAGCGGAGTTGCCAATTGTTGGGGGGTAAGCCTTTCCTGCGGTGGTTCGCTGCTGTGAGCGGAGGAGATAGACTGTGGTGGAGTGGCTGGACCTAGATGCACAGGTGACAAACGTTAGGCTACCGGCGGCGTTGCCGGTGGACCCTCCGATGGCAAAGTCAGCAAAGGATTCTAGAGAGAGGGAATCACGGAAAAGCTGATTCTGTGTCAGGTGTGTGTCTGCCATGTGCGCAACACCCGGGATGCTGTCTCCGAGGGAATATTCGCTGTGAACAAGGCATTTTGTCTTGTCTGGCCGAAGCGACATGCTTTGGCATTGCTTGTTGTAGGCTGGGCCATCCTGGGCTAAGAGACTTCCGCACAGAAGTGATCGTAGGAGAGCCTTCGCGTCGGCCGTTGCTCTGCTCGGTCGCATGACCTTGACTGCTAGGTTCTTCGGCTAGGCTCCTTCTCTGGGATTTGAGTCTCCAGTCCGGAGAGAGCCCCCAGAGAGGCCCTGTCGCCGGCTAGGCTTTGTTCGGCCGCATGTAGGCTGGCCTGAGCTGTGGTCCTCCTGGAGGAGATCGTGGCTCCGGCCTCCGGAGAGTTCGGCCCCCAACAGTACCCATGGAGGCCTACAAGCTATGCCAAAATTTGGAAGTAAAGCGAGGATCCCGATCAGAAACAATAGATGAAGGGTTTCCATACAGCCAAACAATCTTCCGAACATACAACTTGCTCAAAGAGTCCAACGACTGAGAAATACGAGTGGACAAGAAATGTACAGACTTCGTCAGGCGGTCTACAACAACCCAAATAACATCAAAACCACCTAGTGCTTTCGGCAAGCCGGTCACAAAATTGGTGGTCACATGCTCCCACTTCCATTCAGTTACATGCAAAGGATGTAGCAATCTAGCAGGTCTATGGTGCTTGGCCTTAACTTGCTGACAGGTAAGGCATCTTTCCACAAACCTAGCAACATCTCGTTTCATACCTGGCCACCAGAATGACGATGAAGGTCATGATACATCTTTGTGCCACCGAGATAAACGGCAAAAGGAGAATGATGAAACTCGTGGAGTATTACCTCTCGGCAAGAAGAAGGAACGAACAACCGGTCATGAAAATGAAGACTCATATCAGAATAGGCCATCCATCTAGGAGTAGCCTCACCAGCAAGGAACTTGGAACGATAGGAAGCGACCTCCTCATCGCTAGCTTGTGCCTTTATGACTCCTTAAGATAAAGAGGAATGAATGGTCATATAGTATAAGGTAGCTTGAGGACTAACCTCCTCAGAATGAACAAGATATGGTTGAAGATCACCAACCAACTTCCAATCACGAATGGCCAAGCTGGCCAAATGGGAAAACTTCCTACACAAAGCATCAACAACAACATTGTCCTAACTAGGGTGATACTGCAAATCAAAGTCATAATCTTCCAGATGCACCATCCACCTTCGTTGGCGTAAGTTAAGCTCATTTTGGGTGAAGAAATATTTGAGGCTCTTATGGTCCGAGAATACATCAAACCTTTCACCATACAAGTAATGTCTCCAACTCTTAAGAGCAAAAACTATAGCAGCCAATTCAAGATCATGGGTTGGGTAATTACACTCGTGATCCTTCAACTGCCTAGAACCATATCCCACCACCCGACTCACTTGTATAAGAACGCATCCCAACCCGTCATGAGATGCATCACAATATACCGAATATCTGACACCGCGCTCAGGCACAATAAGGATGGGTGCAAAGGTCAACCTTCTCTTCAGCTCCTCAAAAGCAATTTCGCAAGAATCATCCCATACATAATTGATACCGTTTCTAGTCAATCGAGTCAGGGGTGAAGCCAAATGAGAAAAATCCAAAACAAATCGCTTATAATAACCGGCAAGACCCAAGAAACTTTGAATCTCAAATACATTAGTAGGACGAGGCCACGACATCACATCCTCAATCTTATCGGGGTCTACGGATACACCACCACTGGAGACAACATGGCCCAGGAATTTCACTTCCGGAAGCCAAAACTCATACTTGCTAAGTTTGGCATACAAATAATATTCTTGGAGAATATCAAGGACAACTCGAAAATGAATCTGATGCTCCTCTTTCGAAGCAAAATAAACAAGTACATCATCAACAAATACCACCACAAAGCTATACAAATATAGACAAAATATACGATTCATGAGATCCATTAAGGTAGCTGGGGCATTAGTCATACCGAATGACATGACAACAAACTCATAGTGACCATACCTGGTCCAAAAAGCTGTCTTAGGAACATCCTCAACACGGACACGCAACTGATGGTATCCCGATCGTAAATCAATCTTGGAGAAGCACGTGGAACCTCAGAGTTGATCGAATAGATCATCAATCCTTGGCATGGGATACTTGTTCTTCACGGTCACTCGGTTCAACTTCTGATAGTCAACGCAAAGACGTAGGGAACCGTGTTTCTTCTTGGCAAATAGAGCATGGGCTTCCAAAGGAGAAGAACTAGGGCGAATGAAGAGAGAGACCGAGATGCGCTGCATCAGTGGTACGGATGAGAGAGAGACGTTGTGAGGCCATGGAGTTCGACGAATATGTGATGGTCAGACGTCGGGATGGACGGAACATAACGCGCCTAAAGCTTCGTGCTTGTCGCGAGCTTACCTACATCGGGATGGTCGCGAGCTTACCGACGGTGGGCGGGGGGTGTCCATGAGGGGGGGGGGGGGGGGGTGCCCTCCTCAAAATCTTCTGAAATGTGACTGTGAGCGAAGAGTGTCGTCCTCAAAATCCTCAGGCGTAGGGGCGTAGAGAGAGACGACAGAAACGTGACTGTGTGAAATGTGGAGTGAAATGTTTATGGACTGTGTTCAATCCATGTGAAATGTTCATCCAATCGTTAAAGAAAACACATATCGAACGGCTTGAAATTGTGACTGTGTCAATCCATGTAAAATGTTCATCTAGCCGTTTAAACTAAATGTAAGGAGATCGGATGAACGAAAATATGATGGAAAATGTGTGGATCCCATGGACCGTTGTATATGATAAACAAAAACCATTTTTTCCTGTTATAAGGAAATTTACTATTGGACCCTCAAGTTTCATGGATCTTTAGGATTTGAATGGCCTTTTTTGCTGTGATAAAAAGAGAGTTTAGATTCAGGTTGCAATGTGACACAAAGACACGCATTAATTCGATACTAAACACAGAAGTGGTAGGTAAGATGTCACAGGAAACTTGAAGTTATCCAAGAGGTTCAGGGTTCGATTCTTGCTACTACTATGATGATGTGTATCAATTATCCGGCGTTTAGCCCATTGGTAATTCCAGTTTCATGAGACACTCCCGTGTAGTCGGTACGAGTCCCACTAAATGGAGCATAAAATGCGCTAGTCTGGACTTGGTCTTCTAGGAGGTGTATCCGCACATGATAAAAAATATGATGTCGGACTTGGTCTTAATGTTGGGGCACAATATTTTTTTTAATTCGATACCAAAATATATAAAAAAATCTGAGATTTAAACGTTCAGCTAACATCCAATGACAGCTCATTTCCTCCCATTTATTATCATTACTAATCTTTTTTAATGTAACTGTGTCGTTGTCTATGTAGACACAGTGGACCGCCTTTCTTTCCCATTGGCCCAGTTCAAAGTAGCCGTTAGAAACTTGAACGTTAAGCCTACCCTCACTTGCAACGACTACTTTAAAGTCAAGAGAAGGTGAGAACCCTCTGGATCAGACACAGTCCCTCTCTCTAGTGAGTTCTCTATTTATTCTATTCACCCTCTCTAACTACAGCTGCATCATTGTATTCTCTCTCTCATATACATCATTTTTTTCTTCTTGAAGAGAGAAATGGGTATGGTAGTGGTGATCTCACTGCCATTTATTCTCTTCTCAATACTTCTTGGCTTTGCGTGCTATTTCGTGGGTAGAGCCAAAGGAAGAAAAGAAATGTATACAAATGCTCAGATTTTTGGGGTTCCCACACCACCGCGTGGTACTAATACTGTAGCTGCTGCTTCGTGTTCTTCACCGCCTCCAACCCATTTCAAGCAAGATATCTCGGCCAATGTTTGAGAAATATCCCTTTCAGCAGTGGAGAAAATAGATTTTTTTGATTTGTTGTGCAGAGAATGTGATATTAATATATCTACATATGTATTGCATTCTTCTGTTTAGAGATTGTATTGGCTAATTTGTTGTGATTGTACTCAATTTGTTGTATTAAAATTCATGTTGTAAAGCCCAATTGAGATGGGCTTATAATGGTTTGGTATGAATTGGTTGTATGGTCAGTTTAATGGTTTTAGTGGCATATCTAAAATCTTTAGTAATTTCTTGGATAGCATCAGTGACATATCTAAACATCAAAACAGGCATAATTGAAAAAGAGAAGAAAAATGGAAGGGCCAGAAATTATAGTAAATTTCTCAAAGCAGCTGCAATGTTATCTTTCTTCTCTCTTTGCAACTACTTTTTTTACACTTTGAAGGTAACAACTGTCAAATATAATGTTGAATTTGGTCGTAAGAATGATATTGCCAAGATTTAGTATTAAATTTGGTACAAAAGTGGATAGGTGATAGGAATTGGGAACATATTGTAATTGTGCAAGGATTAGAGTGTTATTAGTTTCCAATTTCCGTTTGTTAGTTACAGCGTGTTACTTCTTGTTAGTTAGTTGATTGATCTTGTTAGTTAGTTGATATAAGAGGAGTGAGCTTGACAGGAAGGAACATGGAAATGTAATCTTCTTTCATTGAGTGGAATGCTATTTCTCTTTTCTCTCTCTGGGTTATCTCTATACTTTTTATCTCCTCTTTCTCTATACTCATTTCCAGAATTCTATCAGTGCTATCAGAGCACCCTTCTTGGGTGAATTGAGGTAATGACAGATAATACATGATCGCAGGAAGTAAGACATTTGGAGGAATCCATTAGAAATCTATCTGACTCAACTGTAGATTCGATTAAACAATTAACAACGATCACTACTCAACATACTGCATCAATGGAGGGTTTCAATGAAATGATGGAAGTGTTCAAGAATTTAATCACCACACTGAATGCCAAATACTAACAAATTCAAGAAAAGGTACCCTCATCGTCCCCATCTTCGTTTCCAATTCTCCCAAACCCACCACAAAACTCAGGACCCTTACGACATTTCATCCTAAATTGGATTTTCCTAACTTCTTTGGGGAAGGTCCACAGGGCGGATCCAGAAAATTGTATCAGGAGAAGCAAAATTATAAAAATTTGTGTTGAAGAGAGCTAAATTGTAGAAATTTAAAATTTATATGGTAAAATAGAAGGACTAAATTATAAAATTTTAAAAAATATAAGATAAATGTGTAATTTTGGAAAAGTGAGGGGGACACTTGCCCCCTCTGGGCCTATGCTGTATCCGCCCCTGAAGGTCCAGCTCCTTGGATATACAAGTGTGAAAAGTATTTTGAGTTAAATCTCATAAAGGAAAATCAGAAATTACAACTAGCTTCAGTACACATAAAGGATAAAGCTATGCAATGGTATAGATGGTATAAAAATTCTCATACATTACGAAATTGGAGGGAGTTCTCTAGGGTTTTACTTCTCAGGTTTGGGGATGATATCTATGAGGATGCTATAGGACAGTTAACCAAACTGAGGCAGTGGTCTACAGTCAAAAGTTATCAAGAAAAATTTGAGCCAAAACCACGGGACTTACTGAAGAATTTTTTATCAATTGTTTTGTTAGTGGATTAAAGGATGAAATCAAAGGAGGAGTGGTAATGCTACAGCGTAGAACCATATCTCAGGCCATGGGTTTAGCCCGCTTACAAGAGGACACCGTAGAAGCCATGCACAGGAAAAACAAGGTACTCAAAAGCTTTTTACTTCCTCTACTACATTTTCAAAACCCCAAGAATTTATGCCCAAAATTGCAGAACTTGGGGGAGGAATCAAGAAGTTAACTCCCAAGGAATTTGATGAAAAAGGGGGAAAAAGTTTATGTTTTGGATGTGATGAAAAATATTTTAAGGGCTATATTTGTAAAAAGAAGCAATTGTACATGATTGAAGTAGAAGAGGATGAAGAGGAGTTTGTGGAAGCCCAACAGGAACTGACCCAAGAGGAAACTACAGAGGAATTCCATATTTTAGTACATGCTCTATCGGGGGTACAAACATTCAGAACCATGAGAATCAAGGGGATAATTAAGAAGACTAAAGTGAACATTCTTGTAGATTCTGGGAGTACACACAATTTCTTGGACCCTAATATAGCTAAGAAGACAAGGGTTTCCATCATAGATACCAATCCCATAACTATGATTGTAGCAGATGGCACTAAAATTACCAGTAAAGCATTGGTAAAAGAACTGCAATGGACCATGCAAGGGATTGATTTCAAATTTGAAATGAGGCTTTTGTCTTTGGGGTTTGTGATATGGTGTTGGGAATACAATGGCTGTCAACCTTGGGTCCTGTACTATGGGATTTAAGGACTTGCAGATGCAGTTCACAATATCAGGTAAGAAATTGTTGCTCAAAGGGGATACGACAACAACTGTACAAGTAGTGGAGGCTAAGGAAATGCAACACTTACTCAAAAAAGGTGTCCAGGGGTTATAGCACAACTATGTAGCATTCAAGCTAATCCAAAATCCGAGGTACCTATTCCAAAATCTGAGGTACATTCAGAACTCACTCAAATACTCAGGACTTCCATGATGTTTTTTTGGAACCAAAAGGGTTACCCCTTATAGGGCTCAAGATCACCAAATTCAACTTAAACAAGGAACCCAGCCTCCAAGCATTAGACCCTATAAATACCCCTATATCCAAAAAAATGAAATAGAAAAGATTGTCAAGGAGATGATAAACTCTGGAGTAATTAAGCACAGCGTGTCTCCTTTTTTTTCACCTGTGTTACTAGTCAAAAAGAAAGATAACACGTGGAGAATGTACATTCACTATAGGGCTTTAAATAAGGATACAATCAAAGACAAGTTTCCAATCCCCATCATTGATGAGTTATTGGATGAGCTACATGGAGCTAAATATTTTTCTAAGCTGGATCTAATATTAGGGTATCATCAAATAAGAATGAATCCTAAAGATGTGCAAAAGACCGCTTTTAGGACACATGAGGGCCACTATGAGTTTTTAGTCATGCCCTTTGGATTGACCAATGCTCCATCCACTTTTCAAAGCCTCATGAACAATGTATCCAGACCATTTTTGAGGAAATTTGTCTTGGTATTTTTTGATGACATTCTTATTTGTAGCAAGACTTGGGCTGACCATTTGCAACATGTGACTTTGACTCTTACCAAACTAAGAGAACATCAACTGTTTGCTAAGATGTGCAAATGTGCTTTTGGAAGACAACAAGTGGAATATCTGGGACATGTGATAGATAACCAAGGAGTGGGACATGATCTGGCCAAGATTGATTACATGATCAATTGGCCCAAGCCAAAATCTATTAAAGCTCTTAGAGGCTTCCTTGGACTAACTGATTATTATAGAAGATTTATCCAAGATTATGGAAAAATTTCCCAACCTTTGAATAAACTTCTCAAGAAGGATGCTTTATGTTGGTCAAGGGAAGCTGATGATGCCTTTATTCAACTAAAAACTGCTATGACTACAGCTCCTGTTTTGCAGTTGCCTGACTACAATAAGTCATTTGTGATAGAATGTGATGCCTCAGGAAGGGGTGCAGGGGCAGTTTTAACGCAGGAAGGAAAACCTATAGCCTTCTATAGCAAGGCCTTGTCTCCCACAAGGCTTGGATTATCTACATATGAAAAAGAGCTCCTAGAAGTGGTTTTAGCTGTCACCAAGTAGAGGTATTACCTTTTGGGAAAGAGGTTTCAGATTAAAACTGACCATAATAGCTTTAAATTTTTGTTGGAACAAAGGGTAACTACTCCCATACAACAGAAATGGCTTACAAAGTTGATGGGTTTTGATTATGAGTTGGTATACAAGTCTAGAAAGACTAATATTGCTGCTGATGCACTTTATAGGGTGAAAGAAGAGAGTCAGTTAATGGATTTAACTGTGGTTCTTAGTAAATGGGTTAAAGAATTGCAGGACAGTTGGGTTCAAGATCAAGATTTGCAAAGGATCATTGGGGAGCTGCAAGTGGATCCAACCAGTCATTCACACTACTTTTGGCAGCATCAAATGCTATATTTTAAATCTAGGTTGGTTGTGGGCAATAATCCACTATTCCGGATGAAGCTCATCAATGAGCACCATGCCACACCAGCTGGGGGCATTCTGGGGGTGAAAGAACCTATCAAAGACTGAAGCAGGCCTTCTTTTGGAAAGGAATGAAACAAGATGTGCTCCACTTTGTAGCAGGTTGTGGCGTTTGTCAAAAGCACAAGAATGAGACTGTAGCATCACCGGGATTGCTACAGCCCTTGCCTATCCCTAACAGGTTGTGGAGTGACATTTCTATGGATTTTGTGGAGGGACTTCTTAATTCTAGCAACAAGAATGTGATCATGGTGATAGTAGACAGGTTGAGCAAATATGCCCATTTTCTAACCTTGTCTCATCCATACAATGCAACCACTGTAGCTCAACTTTTATAGACAATATTTTCAAGTTACATGGTATGCCACAGTCTATTGTTTCTAACAGAGACCCCGTGTTTACCGGTAATTTTTGGAAAGAATTGTTTAAGCTACAAGGAACAAATTTGTGTTTGAGCACCTCCTACCATCCTCAATCAGATGGCCAAACAGAGGTGGTAAATAGATGCATGGAAAATTATCTGAGAGGTCTAACGAGTGATAGACCTACAACTTGGGCTAAATGGCTACCTCTAGCTGAATGGTGGTATAACACCACTTTTCATATCTCAACTGGACTTACTCCATATGAAGCCTTGTATGGCCAGACACCTCCAAACCTAATGCATTATGTTCCAGGAAGTACAGCAGGTGTTGCAGCAAATTCCATCTTGAAAGACAGAACCACTATTCTTCAGCTTTTGAAGGAAAATTTGGCTATTTCACAGCATTGGATGAAACAAATTGCTGATCAACACAGATCTGAGAGAGTGTTTGAGGTGGGGGATTGGGTTTATTTGAAGCTCCAACCCTTGAGGCAAGTCACTGTTGCTTTTAGAAGAAATGCCAAACTAGCTCCTAAATATTTTGGTCCCTATCAAGTTGTGCAGAAAATAGGACATGTGGCTTACAAATTGGACCTACCCCCTCAATCCAAGATTCATCCAGTTTTCCATGTTTCCTTATTAAAGAAAAAGCTTGGTGAAGGAGCTTCTGTTCAGATAGAATTACCCCTGGTAGGTGACGATGGTCAGATACAACTTGAACCGTTAGCTATTTTGAATAGGAAATTGGTCAAACGCAATAATAGACCTCACACTATGGTCCTCCTTCATTGGTCTAACTCTATACCTGAAGATGCCACTTGGGAGAATTGGTCTGACTTGCACCAGAGATTTCCTCTTTTTCAACCTTGAGGACAAGGTTGTTGTCAAAGGGGGAAGTAATGATAGGAATTGGGAACACATTGTAATTGTGCAAGGATTAGAGTGTTATTAGCTTCCAATTTCCATTTGTTAGTTACAATTTGTTACTTTTTATTAGTTAGTTGATTGATCTTGTTAGTTAGTTGATATAAGAGGAGTGAGCTTGACGGGAAGGAATATGGAATTGTAATCTTCTTTCATTTTGAGTGGAATGCTATTTCTCTTTTTTCTCTGGGTTATCTCTATACTTTTTCTCTCCTCTTTCTCTATACTCATTTCCAGAATTCTATCAATAGGATTTTGTCATTCTTGATATTAAATCTTGATTTTAACATACCAATTGACATGGGGATGAACTTGATGTACCCAGTAAAATTAGAATGCATTGTCAAACAGGGCTATAGGAGTGTTTGGAAATTGAAACTATCCATATTCAAATACCTCTTGGAATTTCATTTATTCAAACTTTTAATTAGAACAAGAAAGTTTATGCAAGTATTTATTGAATCATAATTATAAGTCAATAATTTTTTTATGATTCAATCACCATTGTCATTTGTGGTTCGAATCAATATAATAAGTAATGAGTAAAAAATAATTTGAAAGAAAGGAAGTTTCATCTATCCATTTATGTTGGCTTTTATTTTTAATTAATTAATTAATTGAATTTTAATTAATTAATTGAATTTTATTTATTTAAGTGAATTTTATTTATTTAAGTGAATTTTCAATAATTAATTAAAATAATAATTAATTGGGACTTTAGATAAGTAGGGTTGTATGATAGCCCTATGGTATCGATGTGCCACATGCACCTTTCTTTTAAAAAAGATGGACCCCACTCTTAAGGGGCCCCACTGCCTCACCCCTAGAGCATCGTGGAGGATGTAAATCACGGGATGTGCCTCGAGTGGCCAGGGTCCAAAAGTTGCATGTATACTATTGTCAACACACAAGAGAGTCGTCTCCAGACTGTCGCTAGTGGGATTCGAACTCTCCACGATGCTGATTTTTCTCCCCCCCGCCTTTGCCACTTGATCTGAATGTCTACGCTGGATGGGAAATGCATGTCCCATTACTGAAAAAGGTATGTAGAGTTCCAAGAACAATAAAAGGCATGTCACAATCCCTTATGTCGGGGAATTTGATCAGATATCTGTCAGACTGCATCAAAATCAAGGAAACGGAGACGAGAAGTCCCACGCAGCTCTCGATTACCAGCGAAAAGATGGTAATCCAAAAGGTGAGTATTTAAGTAGGAGTTCAACCACCTAGAAGAGGTACATGTTATTTTGGCCTCAGAGCTATCACTTTGTGCTTCAATACGGATTTCTTCGTTAAAGGACTAACTTAGTCATCAGAGAGCATTCCACCCACTAGCGGTGGGAGGTCCTCTAACCCCCATTTTGTGAGTGTAGAGATAGAAGGAGTGCAGGAAAATTAACAGGGTGATCAGTCAGATCCAGGAAGTCCAATCAGAAGAAGTTTATCGGCGGAGGTAACGAGTCTAATATTTTACCCTCGCATAATTGGCACCGTCTGTAGAAAACCCACCCACAAAGGAAGAAAAACAAACCAGACTCAGAATCAGACTGCAGAAGATGGAAACCCACAATAAAGAAACCCCCACCATTAGGAAGGAGGTCGAAAATGAGAGGCGAATGGTCACCACACATTCCGATCCACCTCCAGCGTCCAAGAAGAACAAAAATGCCCAGTCTCGCATCTAGGGTAATCGTAGAGGCATTTCTAGCCTAGTAAGGACTTCCAAAGTCCTTGATAGAGGCCCTAGGGACCCATAGAGAGTCCAGGACAACTATCCCGAAGATAGGGATTTTGACAACAGGGAAGGGGAGTACTCCCAGAACGGAGATAGTCGGTCTTGTTCATGGTACTCTCAGTTCCCACCCAGGTCCAGGTCGATCAGATACGAGGATCTGGCAGAGATTATCAGGTCCCAGAACTAGGCGATCAAACGCCTGAAAAAAAAAGTGGCAAGGCTGTCAAAATAGCCACAACCGAAGAAAAAGCTCATTGGGCACCAACAGCAACATTCAGTGGCTCCCAGGCAACCACGGCCGCAACATCCACCTGCATCTTTATAGAAATTAGAGGGTGGCGCCGGAAGGCCAAGGGAGGATCCAGCAGTAGGATAGAGAGAGGAGAGATCCACCAAATCGTCGGGAGTGGTGGAAGGTAGCCAGGGATCTCTCTCAACCTAGTGAGCACAACAGCAGAACACACAGTTGTGCAATGGGTGCACGCCAGGAACACTCCACAACATTTGTGCGGGATCTAAGAGATCAGCTTCGTCCCAGAGTTCCCGCACAGGAGGAATGTGCGGAAATACCAGCCAATGCAGAGCCGGACAACTCCATACCTGCCAATATCGAAGACATGAGAGTATGGCTCAATGAGCATCTCAAGAGTCGGGGAACATTCCAAGAGACTGCAAAACGAGCCATCCAACAGATCACTTCCACCCCACTCTCCAGGGAAATCAACAGCTACCAGATTCCCAGGGGTTTCATTCTTCCAAATTTCTAGATGTATAACAGTAGGACAGACCCGGTGGCCCATCTGAAGAACTATCAATAGTCCTTAATCTTGTACGAAGGAGACGAGAGTCTCTACTGCAGGATGTTTGCATCCAGTCTGGGCCAGACAATGCTCAATTGGTACCACAAGTTGGCATCACGGTCGATCTGCAGCTGGGAACAGTTAGCCGAGACGTTTGTGAGTAGGTTCATGACCATCCATGCTTCACCAAAGCACTTTGATTCTCTAATGTCGTTGAGAAAACAATCTGACGAGACTCTTACGGTGTATGTTAGATGGTATGTGGACACCTACAATGACGACGAGGACTGTACCGAGAAGCAGACCGTATCGATGTTCAGGCTTGTGCTTTCCTTTGGTGAAAAACTGAGGGAATTCCTAACCCTGAACCCAATATAAATGTTCCCCAAACTAATGGAGTGGGTGGAACAGTACGCCAAACTAGAGGAGAAGACCCTCCATGAAGCTGACTGCAATGCCCACAAATCCCATCGGATCCATGTGGTGGACACTGTTGCGAAGAAGAGGAATAAAAAAGGAAAGTCGTCGCAGCAAACTCTTTCTGAGAAGGGGGAGAGGAGCTAAGGCCACACTTCAAACCACACTTAGAATGCCAAGGACAGGCCCAGAGGCCTACAAGGTAATCAAGACAAAGTTCAACACCCCCATATTCAGGATGGTCAATGTCATACCCATCTCACTTATTTATAAATTTTAAATATTTTAATAATTATCAAAGGTGAAATTAAGGAATATTATATTCCATTTCGATTTTAGAGTTAAAGAATTTAATTAAGGAGATTAAATTTTATATTATAAGGTTTAAAGATAATAAATATAAATATGTGAGCATAATGGCAAGCAAGGGTAATTATATGAATTAGTGAAGGGGTAAGGAAGTAAAAAAAGTTTAAAATCTATATTAGGGTTATATTGTTAGAATAATCCTAATTAGTCTAAGTATTGTGCTTAAAGGTTTGAGAGAGAAGAGGCTAAGAGATCAAGAAGAGATTCAAGGGATTAAAGGTTTTGGAGAACAAATTTGAGGAAGAGATCTTCTACAACTTTGTTCCTAAGGTAAATACTAATCTATTGATGTAGTTTTCATTCTTATATCACTTAAGATTTAGTTTAGATCTGAGTTTTAAAGGTTAAACTCGTTTTGGGGGAGACCTCTAGGTTTAGAGGGTAGTTCTTGGGATTTTGGTGGTGTTTGAGGGTTGTATAAGGCCACAAATTGAGTATGTATGATACCTAGATGTTTAGAACACTTTGGTATGAAGGATTTTTGGGTTTCTAGGCATCAAAATCGAGTTTGGGAAGGTTGGAGAAGTGGTGGTTCGTCAAATCGCCAAAACAGTGGGTTGAACTTGTCAATTTTGCTCGAGCCAGACCATTTTCACTCGAACGAAATTCCCAGGCTCGAGATAAATGATCAACACAAAAATCTCTGGAGTCGAGTGACCCATTTCGCTCGAGAAAACCTGGGTCCGCTCGACAACTTGCTCGAGCGATGTGTCGAGCGAAAATGAGATTTTGGCTTTTTGATGACTTTTGGCTTGGGTTTGGACCTAGAATGTTTATGGAAGGTGTTAGAGATTATTTTGGGGATCCTAATGAGAAGTTTAAAATAGTTAATTATTTAATTGGTATATTATAAGACCAAATCATATCGAATGTTAGTTTAATACAATGATATTGATTCATGTGAGAAGCCGGGACCTTCTACGGCTAAGAAGCGATTTTATTAGTGATTCTCGCGCATAAAGTGAGTGTGTAGATCCTTTATATATGTGATTGATACCTTGTGATTACATGTTTATGTTTCGTTATGTGTTGAATGTTCCATTATGCGATTATAGTTCTCTTGTGTGATTATATGCTATTATTGTGACATTATATGGTCAACTGCATGATTGAAGAGCTAAATGGTCTTGCATTATTTGTAGAACACATGTGATGATTTCCTTATGTTATCTCCTTTTGATGTGCAAGTATGTATCCTTGTTAGCAATGGATAATTAAAGTTTTGGAAGGAATTTGGCATGTATGAAAATTAATCAAATGTGAATGTGAACATGCCTAATGTGACCACCAATGTGAATATACCATGGCAAGCTTTTGCTAAGCCAGAATTGCCGATTATAGGGGTATTTACGGCTTGATTGATTCGCCCTGCAATTGGACGTGCTTGATAACGGGGGTTTATCCCGTGAGTCCAACAGGGTTCGTCCTGATGTAACGTTGGGACCTAACCGTCGATGTGGCAAAATTGTGCATCCAATGTAACATTTATACAACCATTTAACCTTAATGTGTTAAGGAAGAAAGTATTGTGAAGAACATGAGATGATGTACTATTCCTGGTTGCACTTATTTGTTTTGTGGCCTTGCTAAGGGGCAATTCCCACCCCTACATTATCATGTTACATTTCATGTAATTTCTTGAGCTATCTTTCATATATTGATCGTCATCTGACACTGCTGGATATGCTTTGTTTCTTTTTGTTTTGTGACATTGTATATCCAGATAAGAGGACTTAGCGGGTTCACTGCAAGCTCAGGTGTCAGCTAGAGATGGTATTGGGATGTCCACTTTGTAGGTGGAGTATTTTATTTCATTATGAGAATTTAGTTGTTTTAGTGAGATATGGAAAATTATTTAGAGTTGTGTTTACTCTTTGAGATTTCTTTTGGGACCTCGTGTTTTAGAGGTGAACTATGTTAATAAGTTGTGAAGTGTTTAGTGTCGTTGATATCAATATTAATTTAGACTTCCATTGTGTTTATCTTGGTGAATTTTGAGGTTATGAAATCGTTATGGAAATTGTGAGTTGATTATTGGAGGTAATTTTAGTCATGACACGTATTTGGAATATTTATTTTATATTGGTTTTCCAGAACGGGTCGTGATAGGTTGGTATCAGAGCTCTAGGTTGTTAGATTATGGTGTGAGAGTGATTTGAGGTTGATAAGTCTTAAGGTGAGAGATTAGGTTAGGAGTGGTTGTGTATGTTCCAGAAGTATTGTGCATATTACTTTGGCACCCGACTTGACTGCCTCGATGTCTGATTTGAAAAGTGCCTGATCAACATATTTTCAAA
>NMUG010002797.1:0-15520 GCA_002855965.1 Monotropa hypopitys
GCCCGGTATACCGTCTGGTATACCGGTGCGCATACCGGTCAGTGCACAGAAACAACAGATCAAAAAACTGCTTAAACACACTTCGGGATTTCTTAATTAAACTCATAAAAACTCGATCTAAAAGTCTTTAATCAGAGAAAATCAATACTATAGGATGTAGTATACATCCATATGCAAAACATACTTCAAGATTTGGTTTTAAAAACAACTTTTAATCATTCAAACTCAAGAGTTTTCAAAGAAAAATCACTAAAAACAGTGCTAATCACAATTAGTGAAAAACCACTAATCTAAAGCTAATCAAGCACGAAATTGAAAAACCAAAAGTGTAGAGTTTACCTTCAAGATGCTAGGAACAACTCCTATGAAGTAATTCTCTCCAAAATCTTTGATCAAGGGCTTACTTTGAGAGATTTTCCAAACTCACTCTCTCTAATCCTCTCTAAGCACTCTATAAAGCCACCCCCTTTTTCAAAATACAATTACACAAATAATTTATAAAACATACTAAATGATTAAATAACTTAACAAGTTCCGGAAAAATCCCAAAATTCAACCGTTCAATTAATTTATTTTTCTTAATCTCATAAAAATATTTTCAGACTTATTTTTAATAAATAAAAATATTTTTTTATCTGGGATGGGTGTTACACAATACAACTCATTCACAATTCAAACGAAAGTGAGATCACAACTCAAATCATCGCAACATCAATTTATGAAGGATGGGAACATGAAACTTGTAACAAGAAGCATCCGAACTTGGCAACAAAGTCTCAACCAAGAGAGTCACTACAATGATGTTCACAAAGGGAAGTGACGTCCAAAACAAAACGCACAACGTCAAACCGAGTTCACAATGTTACTAGCAAAACACAACAAGGGATGCCAATCCTGTCAACGCACAATACAACTATGACAAGCAAACACAAACAAGTCTACTAAGATAGAAAAACCGACAGCTGAGGATCCGCCATAGCAATCGTGTACACTCTACCATGAGTCATCCGCTCCACTGGTTGCTTGCCTCTCTGAATCGAATCCCGACGTGCACCTCTAGAACTGGTTCCTCTCCCAAGCTGAGGACTGGATGAGAACGACTGGTGACGTAGTTGCTGACTCTGACTCCCTCGCTGGAGCTGCTCAACTCTTGGCCCAACTGATGAGTGACACCTAACTGACATCTCTCCTTTCCTGCCGCTCCTCTGTGGGCAAATTCTTCCCACATGCCCTGACCGGCCACACTCAAAATAAGTAACATAGGGACACCGAGAACGGTAGTGCCCTTCCTGATTGCAGTGATGACAAACAAGATGGCTATTGGGTAGCTCTTTTGCAACACCAACACCGACAAGGGACTGAGAACCCTGTTGACTCTAAGAAAGAGAATGATCTCTATGCCGCTTCCTCCTAAGATTGCTTGAAGAAGACGTGGAATTTAAAACAAAAGACTGCCGACGAGGCTCCCACACTCTGACTCCTTTCTCTTCTTCCTTGCAAAGAGGCTCAATAGTCCTGGCACGATCCAACATAGTGGCAAATGAACGAATGCACTGCCCAACAATGAGTCTCTAGATGGAGAGACGAAGACCCCGCTCGAATCTTTTACACTTACGATCCTCTGAACTTACCAACTCTGGAGCAAAACGGGACAAGGACTGAAACTTGATCGCGTACTGAGAGACCGTCATGTCACCCTGGTGCAACAATTCAAACTACATCCTCAACTGCTCACGAAAATATTCTGGGAAGTACTGATCCTCGAAGGTAGAAACAAACTGCTCCCATGAAATGGCACCCGTATCTTTCTTAACTAATCCCAGATCTGCAACTCTAGCCAACCTCCATGCATCTTTCCTGGCTTCAACTATGGAACTCCACCACTCTCTTGCTTCACCGACCAACTGATAGGATGCAAAAGACACTCACATCTCATTCTCATTGATGTGAAGGGTGTCCAATGCCTTACAAATCCCGGAAAGCCAATGATTGGCCTCAATAGGCTCACCCTCTCCATTGAAATTAGGAGGGTTTATAGCATGGAACTCACATAAAGCCTCCATCATATGGCTAACACCCCTAGCCTTGGGGGCTTGAACTGCTTTGGTGGCCTCAACCATGGCCTCGGCAAGCTGCTTGACAAATAATCTAGGATCCATTGCTTCTTCTTGACCCACTTCAACATTTTCCTCATCGCGAACATCTCCCACTAGGACTTCCTGATGCACCGGACGAAGCCTACGACCTCTCTGACGATTAACCATACCGGCAACCGAAGAAACTAGCGGTGATAAATCCTAGCAAGCATATAAACAACACGTTCAATACACGGACCACAATAGCACTACGCTCATAATCTTCTACACAAGAACTATGAGTCAAACCATATCGCATGCTAGGAAAATCAACCACATACCCAAAATACACATATATCCGTAGGCAAAACCTCCAATACACTAGCAGAAACCAAACTCATCCGAGAGCAAATACCAAACTCATATGCCTCAAACAAGGGCATACTAATGCCAACTTCCTATGCCTCAAACAAGGACATACTAATGCTATGCAACTCTCAATGTATGCAAACACAAACAAATGACTCCATGGAAAGCACATGAAGAACCTATTGAGATAAAAATCTCCCAAAGTTCCAAGGTTTTCGAACGAAAGCTCTGATACCAAGTTGTTATGCCCCAGATTTTCAAACCATTTTTTTTGAAATAGAATAAAAAATGATTCATTATTAAACCATATTAACCAAATCACAAGACAAAGGGCCGTGAATTGCAAAACATACCTCTTTACAAGCATTTACATAAAACATGCTTAAAATGGAATTACAAACAATCCTTTTTCATTTGAATTGAAACTCAACTACAAGTAAGAAAGGGGAAAGGGGATTTTATTACAATGATACAACATGAAATATGAAAGAGATATAATGCGATTGTAATACCCATGCCTATTTTTAATATTTTTAAAAATAAATTACCTATTTTTATCAAAAATTGGGAAGGAGTAATTTATATTTTTATGTGGTTAAAAATAATAATGAAAGAAAAGAATTAGGAAGGCTAAGGGTGTGAAGGAATTTACAAGAATTTTATGTTAATTTAAAATGTCTCCTAATGATAATAAATACATATATATTATATGAAGAATGGCATGCAAGGGGAATTAACCTTTTAAGTGAAGGGAAATTTTGTAAAGATGTTAGAAATCTGATTAAGGGAGTATAAATAAGCTTTATACTCCCATTAGGGTTCATATCATTCTCTTGGAGGCTATTAGAAGTGATTAGAGAGAGAGAGCTTGAGGTAGATTCACAAATCAAGGCACTAGATAAGGTTTTTGGAGTCAGATCCTTCACAAACATTGTTGCCAATATCTCAAAGGTAAAAGTTATGGTTTTGGTTTTTTAATTTCGTGCTTGGATTAGCACAGATTGGTGATTTTTCACTAATCACGATTAGGAACTGTTTTATAGATCCCCTTCTTAAAAAACTTTGATTTTTATGATTTTTACTTAGTTTTTGAAACCACCAATTGAGTATGATTGAATGGGGATGCTATATTACAGTATAGGGTGGTTAATTTTATGATTGGAGTCTCTAAAAATCGATTTTATATAAGTTTAAGTAAGAAAACCCGAAGTGAGATTAAGCAGATTTTCGATCTGCTGAAATCTGCACTGACCGGTATGCACACCGGTATACCGGCCGGTATACCGGGCGGCATGCCGGTCTCATACCGGCCTTAAAGATTTTTGCCCAGTAACCCTTAGTTGATGTCAAAACATAAATATATGCAACCGACATGCCGGGCGGTACACCGGTTATGGTACCGGTTATCGTACCGGTTTTAGATGAAATGGGACAGTAGGGTTGGTCGTGACACAAAAAAAAAATTTGTATTAATCGGCATGCCGTCCGGCATGCCGGACGGTATACCGGGTTGGTACCGGTTGCATACCGGTTAGGCCAAATTTGAAGGAATTCGTATTTTTATGAAATAAATATTTTTATAATGGCTTAAACATATTTTAAGAATATTTCAGAAGTGACAGAGGTAAATAAGTCAGTGGGTAATATTTAATAAATTATCAAAAATTAATTATTAAGGAGAAATTCTTATATTCTCTTAATTTTATAACAGGAGACCAGCCCGAGTCTTCTAAGGCAATTCAGTGATTTTTATTGTGGTGCTTACATAGTCACTGGTGAGTGTGTAGATTTCTCTCTTCAATAGAATACTAGATTTATATGATACATGCAATGTGTTGATGTTGTTTGGTTACCTCTGTTTTGACAATACATGTTGTATGACTTAGATGTTCTTGGAATTTGATACTTAGTGTAACCTATCTAATTTATCTCACATGATGACTGAAATCGTATGCTTAGAAACATGGTAGCCGATGTTGCAATTTATGTACGTTCACATGCTTCACAATAGTTAAAGAGAATGATTGATCAAATGCCTAGTTGATAATATGTGATAACATGTTTTGATTGTCGTGAGTATAGTTACGAATGCATGATTACATGATGGCTGAATGGTATATGATTTGATTTATGATAATCACCGTTTAAATTGATGTATATTCACATGCTTCGTACTTAGTTTCAAAGAGATGATGAATGTTGATTTCATGGCGTATGCATATATTTTCATGCAAATGCACAACGATGTTTATATTCCAGCGACACATGTTGGGAAGACGGTAGATGTTTGGCAACGGGCTTCTCAACATGGTGTTTTACCTACGGTGATGGAATAATGTAATTCGGTTTATGAAAATACACAATGATGTGCATATTCCGGCGACACATGTTGGGGAAGACGGTAGATGCTTGGCAACGGGCTTCTCAACATTGTATTTTGCCCACGGTGATGGAATTTTGTATTCCGGTTGCACTTATTAGGAAGACGGTAGATGCTTGGCAACGGGCTTCTCAATATTGTGTTTGCCTACGGTGATGGAATACTAGGGTTGACTATTCACCCTATCTAGTGGAGTTGATGTGTCCTCCCTAGAGTTGATGATGATAATGAGGGAAGCTTCTAAAATATTAAAAAGATGCATATCATAATGTTCATATATATTTGCATATTTACTTTACTGTTGAGTACTACTTGAGGGGAGAGGCACAATCCCTTCGTTTACTTTGTTGTTGGACTACATGTAGGGAGAGGCACAACCCCTTAGTTACTGGTTTTATTGATGTATTATGTTAATCACTTTTTCTATAAGGATTGTAAATCTGACACTCGTGGATATTATTGCCTGCTTTGTGTTGTGGCATTTTATCCAGGTAAGGAGGCTTAGCGGGTTCATTGCCAGTTTTTCAGGCTCTTTCCAGCAGGAGCTATCTATCCCAGTTCTTTTCAGTACTTACCACTTTTCCTCTGCCAGTTGTAGGGTGAGGATTGAGAGATTTTGATATTCAGACTATTAGTTTCCTTTTGCAGTAGACTCTTGTTTTGGGACCTTGTTCTGGGTCATTTTATTTTACGTTAGACTATCATACTTGATACCTTTCGTGGTTGGAGTTTTATATTACTATCTTTTTATTCCGCTGCATAATTTTTATTAAAAAGAAAGAAAAAAATTTTATGGTGTTTTGAAAAACAAGGTCAATTAGCCCTTTGTCAGTAATTAATGTGTGACGATTCGTAGCCGGATTATGAATTTTTTCTATTAATCCGGGACGGGTCGTTACAGCTTGGTATCAGAGCTCTAGGTTTTAAGATTCTCGGAACAAGTGTGACATAGGATGTTGAGTCTCTTGAGGTGAGTGATAGGTTGAGTCAGTTTGTTTTACTCTTCCGAAAATCATTGTGTGTGTTACTTTGGCACCCGATGGACTACCTTGAAATCTGATTTGAAAATCGCCTGATCAACGTGTTTTCAAGTTAGAGGTCTTGGGAAGTTAGTCAGAAAAGCACAATTGTACCGGAATTGTTTGTCTAGAATGGTGTATAGGTGTACGATGGTAATGAACCATTAGGTGTCAGATTTTGTTTGTGCAATCCTTTACTTGATATTTGTGCCTAGTTGATGAGATACGATGAAAAATGTGCTTATTTTATGTATATTTATTAATGAATCGGGATTGAGATGGAAAATATGGAGGATGTTGCTTCTACCGGTCCAGCTGAGGGGGAATTTAATCGCCCCAGGCACTGGTGAATCCTCCTATCTTGACTAATGTTGAGAGAGTTGAGGCCGCAATGGCCCAGTTTCTTGAGAATCAGGCGGCATTTATGCAGTGGCAGACTTCTCAGCGGGCAGAGGCAGTTGCCATCGGTATTCTTGATAGATTTCGCCGCCTATGCACTTCTGAGTTCGATGGATCTGTTGCTCCTGAGGTGGCAGAAAAATGGCTACATGGGGTGGAGCGTGTCTTCTCTACTTTGAGAGTTCCTGAGGCTGAGAAGGTGGACTTGGCCACCTTCAATCTGAAGGGCGAGGCCCTATTCTGGTGGGAGGCATTTCAGAGACAGATGACGATGCCATTGGAAGGGGAGGTTGCTGTTCCCACTCGTGTTGTGACTTGGGAGCTTTTTGTAAAGGGCTTCAATGATCAGTACTGCCCAGCGACTTATAGATTGGATCAACAAAATGCCTTTTTCTATCTAAGGCAGGGTTCTATGTCAGTTTCAGAGTATGAGGCGAGATTTGCTGCCTTATCTCGATTTGCAGTTCAGTTGATCCCGACAGATGCAGACAGATGTCAGCGCTTCAGGCATGGCCTGAATTCTAGTGTGGCTACGAGACTGACCTCTTTCAGAGAGAGGGACTATGCTGACCTTATTGATATGGCTCGGCGTATCGGTAGAGATGTTGAGATTTTGACTGAGCAGCGTTCCAAGAGGAACAATTCTGGTGGAGGATGGCAGAGTAAGTCCTCTAGTTCAGGAGGAAGCTACAAATCTGGGGTGAATAAACTCCCATTCAAGAAGAGCCATGGTGGCTCTAAGTCGCAGGGAAGTTGGGGAAAGAAGAATGGGAATCAAAATCAAGAGAGTCAGTCTGTGGGAAGTACTCCTAGTGGTGGCCGGCGATGCTTTGGGTGTGGTGTATCTGGACATGTGCTGAGGGAGTGTCCAAAATCCAAAGATGGCGATGAGAGATTCAAATGCTTCAATTGTGGAGAGTGGGGGCACAAGGCTCCACAGTGTCCTAAGCCGCGTGAGTCGGCACCTTCTGCAGCAGTGGGTTCTTCCGGTGGAGCGGCTACCAGTGCTGGTAGCCAAATGAGGCCTAGCCGTGTCTTTGCTATTACTCGTCAGGAGGCTCAGGCAACACCTGAGGTGGTTGCAGGTACTATTTTCGTTTCTGGCCATTATGCTTGTGTCTTATTAGATTCTGGTGTGACACATTCTTTTGTTTCAGTAGCTTTCAGTGAGAAGCTAGGTAGAGTACCTTCTATGCTACCATATATTATGTCTATTTCTACACCAGTGGGTGAACCCGTTCGGGTGAACTCGTGCTTTGTGGGGTGTGATTTATTGTTAGGAGGAAAATCCTTGTTGGTGAATCTCATTCTACTGCTTATGGTGGACTTCGATGCTATCTTGGGGATGGATTTCCTATCCACCCATCATGCGGTTATTGATTGTTTGAGGAAGGAGGTGATCTTTTGTTTTCCCAATGATGAAGAGGTGAAATTCTGTGGCGAGAGAGTTTCGGGAAGATGCATATTTATATCTTGTTTGCAGGCCAGTACCTTGTTAAACAAGGGCTGTGAGGGATTCTTGGCATATGTGGTTGATTCGCAGCAGTCTAGTCCTGACATTGACGATATCCCTGTAGTTCGTGACTTTGTTGATGTTTTTCCGGATGAGTTGCCGGGTATTGTGCCAGATCGGGAGATAGAGTTCACTATTGAACTTGTTCCTCGAGCGAGTCTTATTTCTATAGCTCCATATCGTATGGTACCAGCTGAGTTGCTTGAGTTGAAGATGCAGCTGAAGGAATATCTTGATAAGGGTTTTATTAGACCCAGTATGTCCCCTTGGGGTGCTCCTGTTCTGTTTGTGAAGAAGAAGGATGGGTCTATGAGGACGTGCATAGACTATCGGCAGCTCAACAGGGTGATAGTGAGGAATAAATATCCTCTTCCGCGTATTGATGATTTATTCGATCAGTTGCAGGGAGCTTCGGTCTTTTCGAAGATCGATTTGAGATCAGGGTATCATCAGTTGAAGATCAGAGATGAGGATGTACCCAAGTCCGCTTTTCGTACTCGATATGGACATTTCGAATTTCTAGTAATGCCATTTGGCCTTACAAATGCTCCAGTTGTGTTTATAGATCTTATGAACAGGGTTTTCCAACCCTATTTAGATTCATTTGTGGTTATATTTATCGATGATATCTTGGTATATTCCAAGAATGAGGAAGACCATCAGCAGCATTTGAGATTGGTATTGCAGACTTTGAGGGAGAAGCAGTTGTATGGGAAATTCAGCAAGTGCGAATTTTGGTTGCTAGAAGTTATATTCTTGGGCCATGTTATTTCTAGAGAGGGGATTCGTGTGGATCCAAAGAAGGTGGAGGCAGTTGGGAGTTGGGAGAGACCAACTACTGTGACAGAGATTCGCAGCTTTCTGGGGTTAGCCAGTTATTACCATCGGTTTATTCCGGGGTTTTCTTCTATTGCTTTGCCGATGACAAAGCTGATTCGCAAGAATGCGAAGTTTATATGGTCAAAGGATTGTGAGGCGAGTTTCAGATCCTTGAAGGAGAAGTTGGTGTCTGCTCCTGTTTTATCAGTTCCTGATGGCACCGATGATATGGTGATTTATACTGATGCTTCTTTGCGTGGTTTGGGATGTGTTTTGATGCAGATGGGCAAGGTGATTGCCTATGCTTCTCGTCAGTTGAAGCCTAATGAGCTGAATTATCCAGTTCATGATCTTGAGTTAGCCGCAGTAGTTTTTGCATTGAAACAGTGGCGTCATTATTTATATGGAGTCACTTGTGAGATCTTTTCTGATCACCAGAGCTTGAAATATCTGTTTACTCAGAAGGAGCTCAATTTGAGACAGCGGAGATGGATGGAGTTAATTAAAGACTATGATTGCTCTATTCATTATCATCCAGGAAAGGCGAATGTGGTTGCCGATGCTTTGAGCCGTAAATCGGCGGTGAGCTTATCTTGTTTGCGATGTGCTCGCATTGAGCATTTTTGTGAGATGAAGAAGATGAATGCTGTGTTTGAGGTAAATTCGGGAGATGCTCGTTTGGCTCGTTTTTCTATCCGACCTACTTTTATAGATCAGATTCGAGCGGGGCAAGATCTGGATGAGTTTCTGTGATCCAAGAGGAAGTTAGTGGCAGAAGGCTCGGGAGGTGATTTCAGGCTTGGCAGTGATGGCATGCTTTTATTTGGGACACGGATGTGTGTTTCTAATGACCCAGAGTTGAAGCGCAGTATTTTGGAGGAGGGTCACAGTTCTGCTTATGCCCTGCATCCGGGAGGTAACAAGTTGTATCGTAACCTTTGGGAAAATTTTTGGTGGAGAGGTATAAAAAATGATGTTGCTGAGTTTGTGGCAAAGTGCTTGACTTGCCAGCAGGTGAAGATAGAGCATCAGCGACCTGTAGGGTTGTTGCAGAATCTACCGATACCTGAATAGAAGTGGGAGCATGTCACTATGGATTTTGTGGTTGGTTTGCCGAGGTGCAGTCGAGGGTTTGATTCTATCTGGGTTGTGGTTGATCGGCTTACAAAGTCTGCTCATTTTCTTCCAGTTCGAGTGACTTACAATACTGACAAATATGCTAAGCTGTATATTGCGGAGATTATCAGATTGTATGGGGTACCAGTTTCTATTGTCAGTGACAGGGATCCGAAGTTCACTTCTCGTTTCTGGCATAGCTTACAGTCTGCTTTGGGGACTTCTCTGAAGTTCAGTACTGCTTTCATCCACAGACCGAAGATCAGTCAGAGAGGACTATCCAGACTTTGGAGGATATGTTGCGGGGATGTGTGTTGGATTTTCAGGGAGCTTGGGATGATTATCTTCCTCTAGTGGAGTTTGTATACAATAATAGATTTCAGTCCAGTATTGGGATGGCACCGTACGAGGCTCTTTATGGGAGGTGTTGTCGTACTCCCCTTTGTTGGAGCGAGGTTGGATAGAGGCAGTTGTTGAAGCCTGAGTTGATTCAGCTATCTTCAGATGGTGTTAAGCTGATTCGAGAGCAGTTGCGGATTTCTCAGAGTCGGCAAAAGAGCTATGCTGACAATCGCCGCCGGGAATTAGAGTTCGAGGTTGGTGATCTTGTGTTTCTGCGAGTATCGCCTTGGAAGGGCGTAGTTCAGTTCAGAGGCAAGGGGAAGTTGGCTCCTAGATATGTGGGACCATATGCCATTATTGAGCGGATTGGTACTTCTGCTTATCGGTTGTCGTTGCCAGTGGAGTTATCTCGACTTCGTAATGTCTTTCATGTATCTAACTTGGGGAAATATATTGCGGACCCTTCGCATGTATTAAATATTGCGGAGTTGGAGGTGCAAGAAGACCTATCTTATGCCGAAGAACCTGTGCGGATCATCGACAGGAAGGAGCAAGTTTTACGCTCCAAGAAGATTATGTGGGTGAAGGTTTTGTGGAGGCACCATGGTATGGAAGAAGACACTTGGGAGGCCGAAGATGCCATGAGGACTAAGTATCCTCACTTATTCGTATCAGGTGCGTATTCTAATTTCGAGGGCGAAATTTTCTAGGTGAGGGAGAGTTGTAATACCCATACCTATTTTTAATATTTTTAAAAATAAATTACCTATTTTTATCAAAAATTGGGAAGGAGTAATTTATATTTTTATGTGGTTAAAAATAATAATGAAAGAAAAGAATTAGGAAGGCTAAGGGTGTGAAGGAATTTACAAGAATTTTATGTTAATTTAAAATGTCTCCTAATGATAATAAATACATATATATTATATGAAGAATGGCATGCAAGGGGAATTAACCTTTTAAGTGAAGGGAAATTTTGTAAAGATGTTAGAAATCTGATTAAGGGAGTATAAATAAGCTTTATACTCCCATTAGGGTTCATATCATTCTCTTCGAGGCTATTAGAAGTGATTAGAGAGAGCTTGAGAGAGATTCACAAATCAAGGCACTAGATCAAGGTTTTTGGAGTCAAATCCTTCACAAATATTGTTGCCAACATCTCAAAGGTAAAAGTTATGATTTTGGTTTCTTAATTTCGTGCTTGGATTAGCACAGATTAGTGATTTTTCACTAATCATGATTAGGAACTGTTTTATAGATCCCCTTCTTAAAAAACTTTGATTTCTATGAATTTTACTTAGTTTTTGAAGCCACCAATTGAGTATGATTGAATGGGGATACTATATTACAGTCTAGGGTGGTTAATTTTATGATTGGAGTCTCTAAAAATCGATTTTATATAAGTTTAATTAAGAAAACCCGAAGTGAGAGTAAGCATATTTTCGATCTGCTGAAATCTGCACTGACCGGTATACACACCGGTATACCGGCCGGTATACCGGGTGGCATGCCGGTCTCGTACCGGCCTTAAAGATTTTTGCCCAGTAACCCTTAGTTGATGTCAAAACAAAAATATATGCAACCGGCATGCCGGGCGGTACACCGGTTATGGTACCGGTTATCGTACCGGTTTTAGATGAAATGGGACAGTAGGGTTGGTCGTGACACAAAAAAAAAATTTGTATTAACCGGCATGCCAGCCGGCCTGCCGGGCGGTATACCGGGTTGGTACCGGTTGCCTACCGGTTAGGCTAAATTTGGAGGAAATCATATTTTTATGAAATAAATATTTTTTTATAATGGCCTTAAACATATTTTAAGAATATTTCAGAAGTGACAGAGGTTAAATAAGTCAGTAGGTAATATTTAATAAATTATCAAAAATTAATTATTAAGGAGAAATTCTTATATTCTCTTAATTTTATAACAGGAGACCAGCCCGAGTCTTCTAAGGCGATTCAGTGATTTTTATTGTGGTGCTTACGTAGTCACTGGTGAGTGTGTAGATTTTTCTCTTCTATAGAATTGTAGATTTATATGATACATGCAATGTGTTGATGTTGTTTGGTTACCTCTGTTTTGACAATACGTGTTGTATGACTTAGATGTTCTTGGGATTTGATACTTAGTGTAACCTATCTAATTTATCTCACATGATGACTGAAATCGATGTTTAGAAACATGGTAGCCGATGTTGCAATTTATGTACGTTCACATGCTTCACACTAGTTAAAGAGAATGATTGATCAAATGCCTAGTTGATAATATGTGATAGCATGTTTTGATTGTCGTGAGTATAATTACGAATGCATGATTACATGATGGCTGAATGGTATATGATTTGATTTGTGATGATCACCGTTTAAATTGATGTATATTCACATGCTTCGTACTTAGTTTCAAAGAGATGATGAATGTTGATTTTATGGTGCATGCATACATTTTCATGCAAATGCACAACGATGTTTATATTCTGGCGACACATGTTGGAAAAGCGGTAGATGCTTGGCAACGGGCTTCTCAACATGGTATTTTGCCCACGGTGATGGAATAATGTAATTCGGTTTATGAAAATACACAATGATGTTCATATTCCGGCGACACATGTTGGAAAAGACGGTAGATGCTTGGCAACGGGCTTCTCAACATTGTGTTTTGCCCACGGTGATGGAATATTGTATTCCGGCTGCACTTATTGGGAAGACGGTAGATGCTTGGCAACGGGCTTCTCAATATTGTGTTTGCCTACGGTGATGGAATACTAGGGTTGACTATTCATCCTATCTAGTGGAGTTGATGTGTCCTCCCTAGAGTTGATGATGATAATGAGGGACACTTCCAAAATATTAAAAGATGCATATCATAATGTTCATATATATTTGCATATTTAATTTACTGTTGAAGACTACTTGAGGGGAGAGGCACAACCCCTTCGTTTACTTTGTTGTTGGACTACATGTAGGGAGAGGCACAACCCCTTCGTTACTGGTTTTATTGATGTATTATGTTAATCACTTTTTCTATAATGATTGTAAATCTGACACTCGTGGATATTGTTGCATGCTTTGTGTTGTGGCATTTTATCCAGGTAAGGAGGCTTAGCGGGTTCATTGCCAGTTTTTCAGGCTCTTTCCAGCAGGAGCTATATATCCCAGTTCTTTTCAGTACTTACCACTTTTCCTCTGCCAGTTGTAGGGTGAGGATTGAGAGATTTTGATATTCAGACTATTAGTTTCCTTTTGCAGTAGACTCTTGTTTTGGAACCTTGTTCTGGGTCATTTTCTTTTACGTTAGACTGTCACACTTGGTACCTTTCGTGATTGGAGTTTTATATTACTATCTTTTTATTCCGCTGCATAATTTTTATTAAAAAGAAAGAAAAAAATTTTATGGTGTTTTGAAAAACAAGGTCAATTAGCCCTTTGTCAGTAATTAATGTGTGACGATTCGTAGCCGGATTATGATTTTTTTCTATTAATCCAGGATGGGTCGTTACAGCGATGCTTCTCACAAAAAGGGAAAGTGGAGCAAGCCAAAGCCAACTCCCGGCTACAAGCTGCCAAACCATGCAAACTTGCATAAAACTATAAAAAGAAGGATGAGTCATAAAGACCTAGCAAATATGCACCTATCAAGTGCAAATGCAATTATGGTGACATGTGCAGGTGGTGTGAATCCCTATGATACAATCCCAAGCATGCCATGCTCACACATTCTCAAACACCACTACCAAGTCACTTCCAAAGCCACAACTCATGAGTCTAACCAAGACTCTCATCTATACGAGTGCACAAAGAGAAAGCCCAACCATTCAATTTCAATCAAGGCCAACAACAACATAAGTCGAAACTCTCTCTTTACCAAGTATCCCCGTATCCACGCAACTAGGCGACGAACACTAGAACGGAGGCCGCAAGGACCAAGGATCACAACCATGACAGTACTATGACGATGCTGCATTACTATTAAGCTATCTAGGGAAGACACTCCCAAGAACATAACCCATCTCTAACGGCACTGTTTCCAACTATGGCACACTAAGCCAAATATCACATTGAATCCACTAGCTAATTTCACGACTTAGCTTACATCCACAATTCACCGAACCATGTCGCACATCGACTACTCTTCCGTTTCCTTTATATACGTATCTATATAGGTACACATTGGTGAATTGATTTATCTTGTTGATTTAGTTTGTTCGACTCTCGTCTTAACACAATTCGAAACCAAGTCACACGAGTCTTGACCGTCTCACTAAATAAGGACCGGCTTACTCTAATGTGGACTATACTTTAAAAGAGTCACATGAATCTCGAACCGTCCCACGAGTAAGCACCGGCCTACCCCAAACATAGACCATCACTTTAAAAACCAATTGGAAAAACCATTAAGCCCGGGATCGATTTATAGTCACTTCAACAAATTCAAGGACCGACTAACTCACATCAAAGTGCCACGAGGGATGTACTAACACACGAGGTGCTATGAGGGATGCACCATCACACGAAGTGCCACGATGGATGCACTATCACACGAAGTGCCACGAGGGATGCACTATCACACGAGGTGCCACGAGGGATGCACCAAAGTTATGAGGTGCCACGAGGAATACACCAACTCACAACGATCAAGGACCACATCATTTGGTCATCACACACCACATTATTTTTGTTGGTTGTTTGATAGGTAAATTTACGAGATTGACGAGTTCAATCAAAGGGAACGAGTTTCCCAATCCTAGTGACAAATTCACTTCAAGGGGTTGAGTTCTCACCTAAGTGTGACGAATTCACACATCAACACATAAACCACAAGTTTATCCATCCAACCAACCGAATCCAAGGGTACTACATCGTAGGGACGAATTCCCAATCCAAGTGTGACGAGTTCACACATCGATATCCAATCCTCTTCACTAAGGTATTTCACCAAACACCTAGAGTGCACAAGGGTAGACAAGGGTCCTAGTCACCAAGGACACCTAATACAACACCCAATCCATCACCCATAAGTTCAAGGCCACACATAAGGGTCTAGGTGAGATCTCCCAATCCTTCCAAGACCACACACAAGGGTCTAACCAAAATTCAACAACTATAGGAAACCATGACTTATACTCGTAAGTCTCTCGGACATTCTATCAAACACCTAGCGGGGACAAGATCACCGCTCAATTCTACTAATTTAACACCTAGGACAAAACTCCCAAATTTTCATCAAACTCCAATAATTTAATTACAAGTTCTAGACATGAAATTGACTATCACACATCCTCACAATCAAGAACTCTCAATTCCAATACAAGGATGCTTCCAATTTCATTCAATCAAAACATGTAAATTTCATGATTTTCCAAAACATGGTTTTTATAGAAATTCTTTGAGTTTAATTCTTGAAAACCATTTAGGTGACCTAACACAATTACACGAGCACAAGATAGAGGCGTATTTACCTCAAGTCCAAAGCTTGGAGAAAACCCTAGTCG